>JAPYZU010001117.1:0-22136 GCA_030523005.1 Tryphoninae sp. B BG-2022a | reverse complement strand
GTGTGTGTGTGTGTGTGTGTGTGAGAAATATAAAGTTGCCAGGCTGCGTGTTGAATTCCACGAGGTACGAGGTTGCCCGCAGCGCCCTCTTTTATACGCTTACATTGTACATACTTTTACAACGTTATAACGCGCGTTGCGAGAGGGTTGAGATGAGGGGGTGGGAGAAAGAGGGAGGATATATCTGTATACGAAGATTCAGAACCGCGGAGATGCACTCGACCGCGGTATTTTCACTCTCCTTGCGCAGAGTCAAGCTCCTCCTTCCACGTCCCATCCTCTCAAAACTCCCACCGTGCTACCATTTCTGAGAGTGGCGTTGGAGTATTACGAAGATAAATTCCCCGCGGTAGCCGGACGGAAGTTGCTCGAGATAAACCACTCGTCCATTTGTTCAGCGCCATCTAGTGGGTAGAGAGAGAAAGCCACGAATTTGTTGCGTCAACTAGGTGTAACCATCCTCCAACCCTTTCCTCCCCCGAGTTATGATTTTGTATACCGTTCTCGTTCACACCCTATAAACTTTAATATCGTATCTAGTTTGTCGCGCGTGCGCCAATGATACCGAGCCAAGATGGCTGTTATCTAAAAGAAGCCCGAAATAGAGGTCGTAATTTTTGAAAATCAAGAAAATGAAAAAAGTAATCCTCTGGATTTATTCGAGGAAGTAGAGGGGTTGGAGTCGAGAACGCGATGATATTTCTTGATAAATGATAATATTTAAGGAAAGTTCTGGTTGATTTGTTACGTGTGATAAAATTAATCGAATGTTGTACATTAGAAGGACGATAGTTTGTAAAAGTAGGATGCGCGAAGATTCGATCTGGTATGGTTGAGATTGAGAACCCAATTTGCTCTGGTCTTGAACGCGGCGGTATAGCTCCATAAAATACGGAACTGTGTCACGTATATAAGTTTCATGGCACTGGTGGCAGACACGTTCAATGCCAGCGACTCAATTACATCCTGGCGTCCTTGTGCGTTAATTATACTATCTTATCGCGGGGTGGATACGTACATAATGTACGATAAATACCGCTATGAGATACATGGAAACGCGTATCACGAGCAAGCAACGAAACTGTTGCAATGTCGCGAGGTTCTCGGATAACGGCATTCCTTAGCTCCAAGAGTTGTTCGTAGTAGCGATCTTCGTGCTCGGTCAGGATTTGTGATCGAGGTTCGTAATATCGCGTGTGAGGAACGAAGGGAGGTTTACGAGGTGTTCTATACGTTGATTCCTGAATAGTGAGTTAGTTCAGGATATTTGCCGGTAGGAGGCTTTCTTGTATCCCGTTCTAGTTTGCAAGGAGGAATGAATAATTGTTAACCTAGGAACGTCGTTTTGGAAAGCCTGCAATTTATTTTAGTGTTAGTGTAGTCGTTAGGAGTGGTTTAGAATTAAATTAAGAATTGATTCATTGATAGTATCGTTTTACTATTTTCTTCACGATGTCGCGATCGTTCCTGATGGTCCGGAGACGAGAGTCGCTGGTGCACGTGGTCCGGTGATCGCTGCAGCACCGGCTGTTGGTCCTGAGACTGCGATTTCATGTGCTACAGGTGTAACGACTACTGGTGGAGCAAGAACTTTAACTTCTGGTTGAGTCAGGACTATCGTGTTCTCGAGAATTTCTTCCGAAATTACTGGACCAGCTGCAGAACCTTTTATAATCGTGGGTCCTGATGTTGCTCCTGAAATATGGAATCGGTTAAAAAGTAATTACTTCAGATTGTCTTCATTGACCCAATTACTGTAAACAAGAATGTTCCCTACCCTGGACGAGAACCGGACCTCCATCGGCTCCGATAACTTTGACACCGGGTTCAGCGATTCCAAGGACAGTAGGGACCGAAACGACAGCGGGTGGCGCTGGAGGGGGCACCGCGTCTGGACCGGCGACTACGATTGGTCCGGTCGACGGTCCGACGACCGCTGTAGCGGTCCCACCAGCCAATCCCGCGGCGGCGGTGATCGATCCGTCGGAGGGAGTCCCAACAGCTACGGATCCTTCGGATGGAACTGCGGGCAAGATACGAATGTTCGATGAAACTGAGAGTTAAATAAGCGTTGATTATAATCAAGGTTAATTACTAGGATTCAATTCTATGCGTACCATGACCCAGAACTGGCACAGGTGAACCTGCCTTCAACGTGACGGGTCCAGCGACAGCTCCTTTAACAACTGTAGGACCTGAACTTGGCCCAGCGACGACTGTACCTGCCGTTGGCTGGGTACTAATTGCCACAGGTACCGGCTGCACGATCGAACCACCCACCGGACCAGTGATGATCACACCTGTTGCCGGTGCTACCAAACCCCACGATCCAGGATGTGGTATTACACTGCCATGAACGCAGGAAGCCAGGAAAATCGATCCCAATAACTATGGCAGGAATCAATGTAGTGCAGTTGAATATTTCTAGTGGTATACATTGAGAACATTCCTTCTCTAATTCTCGGAATTCTGAATCACCCTTTTGATGGGAATCCTACTTCATCCTTCATAAGGGCCTCTTACTTTATCGGCTGGAATCTATCGTCTGTGAGGAATCAAGGGGTAATCCGCGGGATTAACGATCGGAAGAGAACCCCTTTAGGGTATAAGAGACTGAGTTAAGGGGAAAGCTTCTTCAAGATGTTCGTTTAACCCAGCTGTACGACATAAAATTGCTACAAGCAATAAGGTGGTGTACATTGGTTGGGTTCCATGTTCTTGTATATCGACAGGATATTGTTCCAGGCCAGATGCATGAAAAATTAACTAAAGCAGGATGCTCCAACGAGTTTCTACTTCGTACGGTATATCGAAAGGTCGGAGCTGGTAGCACGGAAAAAGCGATATTATAAGAACGTCCCCTAGGTTATCGTCGTTCGACACTTATAAGTAGAGGGATATCCTCTAGTACCATAAGCTCTTAAAACGAGTTACGACCCTTACAGTGCGGCATCTATAACATACCCGCTAGCCTATATCGAGGATCGGAGAGAGTTCGGTGGTCGACTTTGAAAGACGTAAAACTTCGAACTTTCGAGACATATTGCGATCGAACATTTGCGTTTAAAAGTATGTTATCGAGGGGTGGGAAAACTATACAAGATGTTCATAACGAGAAGCTTCGCTGATAGGAATCTAGCTTAAGCTTGAAATTTACAAGACTCCGAGACTTAGGAATATTATACCAGAAGAACATTCGGAATAATGGGAGTTGATCATAATTATACTGGCGTATAATATCACGGATGGATAATTAAGAATCGGTTACAGTATTTCAGACTAGATATCTACTAATTGGTATAAACTTTAGCACCAACTCGGTACATTAAGATAATAATGATTCTTCGCGATGGAAATAATAGCTTCGTGAACATCTAGCCCATAATTTCAATTCCTTCTCATTTATTTTTGTTTTTTCAATTTTAACAGCATGTTCAATTTGCAGATCGTCCAAGGGGTGAGATACTTCCAACCACGACTCCTGGTCGTATACATAAGTTTGCACGCTCGTCTGTATTAGAAATTTACGTAACGTCCCACTGTCTACAACTTCGTCCTCATAATCGCGACTACTCCACGTGCAGTAGGCACGAAGATAATCAAACTCGACGAGCGACAGGTGGCCAACCGATTTCACAGTCGGATAAGCCAATGCGGGATACGAGCTAGCGATAAGCCAGCTACGATATTATACTATTTGTTGCTGTTATGTCAGCTATTTCCATCGCGGCAACTCCTCTCTGCGTGTGTCACGCAACCCTACAATCCACATGTCTCTGTCAACTTCTCTCCACTTGGGGGGCTCCACATCCACCAAATCCTGGCCACTCTCGCCGATACGGAATCGAATTTCCCTCGACTCGATTTCGCATTCCCGTCGTGCTATTAGTTTGTATAACAATGTCTAGGATCGTTATGTGTTATATCAGATGTGTCTCTCGTAATACAGTCACACGCGCAATCAGGAAATTTGATGAAGTAATTTCGATAAATACAGGATGTAGCAAACTTCTCGACTCTGTGTCATCTAGTTTAATACCAACAATAAAAATTCTTAGCTAGAAAGGAATAACGGACTATCCTTTGAAGCTAATTACACTTGACTCTGTCAATTTCTGCCAATTTTTTGATACATACAAATGAAAAATGGAAATAATCTGTCGACGATTAAATTGATTTCTTTTTTTCCAATTATTGGAAATAGGGCTTGTCAACCGTAGAAATTTTCTTCAATTTCGCGATACAAAATCGCTCGAAGCATCGTTATCTTTCGTACTATATTCTCTCGCTCCTTCAGACTTCCGGTCCCGCCTGGAAGATTGTGGAAAAAACGAGGAAATTGCATATTTCCCTTGCTATTAGAGTATAAACCGGAAAGAATGCTTTCGTATAGAATATAAAAGTAGGAATACAGTGGGGTATACACATGTGCTAGGCAGCCTATATACACACGTATATGTAAACTCGATACGAGAAAGTACCGAGAACGAAAGTCTCCGGTGTGGAAATAGTCGCTGTCTCGATTTCCGCCGGTAGCTCCGCGCGCGGGCGCAAACATACTCACACATATATATACAAAAATGTAGGAGGGAAAACGATGTCTCGAGAGTTCTCAGTGCAAATCCCGCGAGAAGCTCTCGAAATGAAAATGGTAAAATGAAAAGTGGAGGAAAGAGGAGGAAAAATAAAAAAAAAAGAAGCTTCAATATTCCGCAGAAGGCTTTGATCTCTCGAGTGGCACGAAATTCGATAAACGAACTCGTGTGCCCGAAGCTGGTGAACCTCACATTTACGTCGTTTCCTTCGTACACGCCCGAGGATGCTTTTTAGTCTCTCCGCACTTTTACACACACATAGCCGCGTGCACGCGACCTCTCTAGATTTCATATACGTATATAGCACTCTTTGTTTCCAAGCTTTTTCGACGCACCCCTTCTCCACCCCATACAGGAAAAATCTCTCAACGTTTCGTCGCATTCACGGGGGTCTAACTCGTACGGGCGAAACGAAAACTATCTCGGTTCGTCAGCCTCCAGATGTTAACGGAAAAATCGCACTCTTTCTCTATCGAAAAAGCTCATGAGTGACGTAACGAAAAGTGCAAAGTGGAAAAATGCAAGGGGAGAGTGACTTTCGTGGGTTAGAAAAATTTCAAAAATTCTACACGAACGCGTACTTCAAATTGAGAAAAATAGAACCAAGAAAACTTACCAGAAAAATCATGATGTTCCAGTTTCAATCTTGATCGATAGTTGGAAAAAGCTTTGTCGTGAAAACCGACGATTCGTTACTGATTCTCGCGAGTGGAACACCAACGATATTTATATATCGTCGATTCGCCAGTTGACGAGAAATCTCTCGTTCGAGTGTCGCATAAAATAGTCTTCAACACGGAATGGCTAATGAATTATATCCACTCGTGGAAAGATTGACCTTTCGCGCGGTTTATATTCTCGCGATCGGATCGTTTATTCCGTTCGAAAGCGTAATAAGCGCGCGGCCTTCCTTAAATAGCATTTTCTCTCCTCCTAGCGAATGTGGAATAATTGAGCTCTGGGAATAATCAGAGCGCCTTATCAATTATTACAATGCCGAGATTGTCGATCCGAGGTGTGAGAGCAAAAATTCGTACTCTTCGTGTGTGTTCGAATCGAAAGACTTATATGTAACAATCTTCGTATAAATTAACAACGTCGAAGAACCTTTGAACTATATAAACCAACACGGTTTTAATTAACGTCGTATCCAACATGTCTTTTTCCGAGGCGACACCTGAACCGTTAATGGATAATTATCAGTTTCAAGATCCAGTTTCTTGATTTCCTGATCGTGACATCAAATTCAATCGAACACACCTTGTCGAGTCTCCGTTTATCTCGTATTATTGTCCACGTGATTAAGAACAAAGGGGCAGTGGGAAGGGTGTTTGGAAGAGGGAGATGTATTATTTCTACTTCGATGACAACTATAAATGTCGTAGACGATCTGAAGATCGATCGCAGTTCCTTCTCATTGTCAGTCCACAGAGCTGGGTCAAAGACAAAAATCCATCAACATGAAAATCCTGGTAATTGTTTTTTATTCAATTTTCCTTCAACTATCGATATATTTGTTGATTATTATTTTTCGATTATATTCTTGTTTTTTGTCATTGTCTTTCATTAGTTCGTTCTGTTCGCTGTTGCCATCGTGGCTTCCGCTCATCCGGAAAGAGAACGTCGGAGCGTATTGGGTTTGCCGGTTATCGCCCCAGGAACCGTCGTGCTTGGATCTGCTCCTGGAGCCGCTGTCGTTGCAACGCCTGGACACGGTGGGTTTTGAAAGATTGGAATTCAAATGAGTTTGAGTCGATCGATGTTTTTAATAACTTTGGCTTTATTCATTGTTTTTTTTATTTGTATCGATGTTTTTGTTCATTTTCCATTGATCTTTTTTAATGTCCAGTGGGAGCGACTTTAATCACGTCACCTGCACACACCGTTGTCGTTGCTGGCCACCCGTTGGCTCATGCTGTACCTGCTCTCTGGGGATAGACGAACGTTGAAAAGTTCATCTGGATAAATCCCACGATACAAATATAGACCGACCGGACTTTAACAAACAGGCACGAATCTTCGCCACTAGAATGCGTCGACCATAGCTCCAGGAACGTTGATTACGCTCTTCGAGAATTTGTCACGAGATACGTTTATATAAATTCAGATTGTTCGCGAGACTTTGAAAATACTCGATATGTAAATCAAATTTATGAAATGAAATAAAAATCACTGCATAATTAATTTTTTGTGTCGTTTTGTGTAATTTTTTTTAGCAATTAATGATATTCACATTCGTTGATAATGAGAATTGGATTATTCGATGTTTTTTTTTGTTTCGAATGGCAGAATGCATCGAGAAATAAGCGATGGGGGTCGGTCGTGCGCAACACAGCTGCTGGACAGCTGGTGTTCAACCACCCAGCGATAAATGTCGCAATACAACCTCAGCGATAAATTTCAACAAGCTGCGATAAATTTGTCACCGGGGCATTTTTTTCGTCACGAGGGGGGAAGAGGGGGAGGGCTGTTCGACGAAATTCATCATTGAGCGGTTTGGCGATATTTATCGCTTCGCTGTATAACCAGATCTTTCATGGGCTCGTAGTGGCATGTTTCTTTATTGATTTTTTGTCGATTAGAAAAAAATATTTAGAAAATGGAGAATTTTTCTGGGAAGATGTAAAATAATTGAAAAATATTGTAAAATATTTTGTGAAATAAAATTAATTCAAATTACCCGAGCATGATTGGTAGATTTGTGCTTTTATTTCACTCGAATTTGGATATTTTTAGATAGAAGAAACAAAAACGATATTTACCGCTTGGCTGGATAAGTACATCTTTCATGGGCTCGTATAGTGGCACGTTTCTTTATTGATTTTTTGTCGATTAGAAAAAAATATCTAAAAAATGGAGAATCCTTTTGGAAAGATGCAAAAAAATTCAAAAATATTGTAAAATATTTTGCGAAATAAAATTAATTCAAACCACCCATAATTTTTAGATTTGTGTTTTTATTTCACTCGAATTTGAATATTTTTAGATAGAAGAAATAAAAACGTATCCGCTTTTTCAGCGATTTCGTCCCAATCTCAATTCCATGAAGATAATATTCAACTTCTCGAATCTTATTTCGTTGAAATCAAAAATTCTTTCTCAACTTGTACCAGGGTATCGAGGGAACAAAGTGCCAGAATAAGAGGTCGAATCCAAGACGAAAATGGAAATACTTTCGGGCTCGATACGCGAACCTATCGAATTCCTTCGAAAGGAGGGAAAATCGAGGGTCGAGTCGGTTATCTTATCTCGGACGAGGAGGTCACTCCTTGATATACGTATACGCGATGTCCTGAAACATCCGGCGTCGAGTCGGTGATCGATCGTGCAAATACGAGTCGACCATTATAACTTTCCAACGAAAGGAACGAGAGATCGGAAATAGTAGAAGATAGAAAGGATAAAATCGGACGTAGAAACGAAGAAATCGCATAGTTACAAGCCAAACATTGCTTTCGTATATTAACGTTTTATGCAGAGATTATTATTTTCAGAATTGTTCGCTAGACGATGTTTACACACTTTGATCGAAAAGTAATCCTCGTCGAAGTTTCAACCCAGTAAAACCTCGACGAGTTCAAGAATAAGAAAAAAAAACACAAATGTTAAATCGTCCTTCGAGCACGAGGATTAAAGTGTCCTTTTTTTAATGGATTTCGCAGCTCAACCATCGTCCTTCACTTCGTGGATTGAAATTTTCACCAGTGTCCATGAAGACCCCGAGCTCCCGGAGTGACGATCGTACCGGACGGTCCAGCGACCACCACAGCTCCTAAAAAACAAAACAAAAATCGTTCCCAAGTTAGTTTTTGGTCGAACGGATAAGAAAAATATATATTTTCGATGAAATTTCTCGATGAACGACTTACCACTTGCCGGTCCAACGACCGCAGCTGGTCCGGCGTGCGGACCAATTACCGCGGCACTAGGCGCGGAAGGACCAATTACCGCGGCGGCGGGTGCGAGTGGTCCTGCAAGTGCAATTCCGGGTCCTAGTCCACCAAGTACAACCGCACCGTCGTGTCCCCAGCCACCCCAACCCAATGGCCAGCCTAGAGAACGACGCTGACGTTCGGGACTCGCCGAAGCAGCTACCGCTACCATAACGATGATGAACTGCCCACGGAAATACGGAGTGATCAATGTTGAAGGAATTTTGACAATTTGAAATATTTCAAAGAGAACAAGGAAAATGTCGACGGAATTTTATCCGAGAATTTAGTGTTGTCAGGGTGTTGATAGAACGAGTGTCGATCTCGCATTTCGTCTCGACTTACCAAGACCTTCATGATTGATCCGGATGCTGTCTCGGTTGATCGAGCTGAGTGCTGGTTGTTAGCCGTTGGCGTTGACTGATGCTCAACCCTATCGACGCCTCGGCTTTTATACGGAAACGACGAATGGACTCGATGTCTCGTTGGAAAAAAAACGACGTATCGAACGAGGACTTCTTTCGTGTATATTTAACCCCCTCACGCATTAACGCGCGATCTCCCTGGAGGTGGAGGCTGCTCCTTTATCTCTCGTCACTGGGAGTGGTCGATGGCTGCGACATTTAAACGGAATTTAAATTGTCATGAGAAAAATGCCGGAACCAGATATTCCAGCTAGGTATCGTTTATTTTCATTTGTATTCATGGTTGGTAGAAAAATTGGCTTTTTTCCAAATTTTGTCCAAACGAATTTTTTGCCTTTTCTTTTTTGAAAATAAAATAATGTCATATAAATCAAAAGAAAATTGCTCGAAAAATTAATTCGTCGTTGTCACGCGGTATCACGGCTGATAAAACGCGAGCTTCGAGATCACTGAGTCCTCCGCTAGTCGTTCATTTATTCCGGCGCGGTTTTATTCGCGATTTCTTTTTTCGACTCACTGAACCAACGGATAGATAGATCTTCTCGTCGGTGAATAATGCAATTACGTCGGGGCTTCAACCGTCGTCGAAACAACGTTACGATACATAACCGCCATTTCGCGTCTCTTGGTTTTGTAATTATTTCTCTTGCGTTCTGGCATTTTCAAAATGGCGCACAGTCCTAGATTTCTCGGCTGACAATGAATGCAAAACTAACGAAATATATTCACGATTCGATGATTCGAAATTAACGCGAGATCGAGCAAAATTTTTCGTTTTCTTTGTCCGTCTCCCTATTTTATATCGTCGCATCGATCATTGAAGGTCGAATTATCCAAAAGATATTCGCAACGAAACGAAAATTTCGTTCACTCGTTTGCTACAGTTTTGATTTTTTTTTAATCAATTTTCTTCCGGAACATTAACCTTTTGTATTATTTATTCGGACGATCGGTGTTGTATGGAAATTCATACGAGGTCTCGATTTAAATAGGTAATAATAGGAAATTTCGAAATACGAAATAATTAGTCGGTAATGGGGCGTGGTTCGTTCACTCTATAGCGATCGTGTATGCTCGCGTGATTGTGTTTCCGTTTTCAAGCTCCAGCATGGACGGAGACGCATCGAACAATGGGAAACAAACGGTGCCTGCAAATTCATCGCCGATTTTCGGGTCGTTTGAACGTTCGGTCGAAATACAAACGTGAGCTACCTACTCTGGATCGTTCGACCGTGAGAGAACGCTAAATTAAATGCGATTCTTGTCGCTCGCGTAACGTTTTCCATACGAGCGACGAGGGTGAATTCTACCATTTTTCCAGACGATTGTTGAGTGGAAAAAAATTAGCGCGCGAGTATTAATTTTGAATCGACCCGGAAAATGATAAAAAATGAATAGACACACGCTGATTTTTTTTATTTATTGTTAATTTATTTATAATTATTTATAATTTATAATTATAAAAATTATGATTATAATAATGCATTTAAAATTAAATTATAATTTATAATTAGTTATAATTGATTTTATTTATTATTTAGATTTTTTATAGGCACATGCATGCGAGAATTAATTGTTTTTAAATAACACGTTTAGTCCTTCGAGTATTACGATACACAATGCGCAGCTGAGATAATCGATCGAAGAAATCACTTTCTTTATCAATTATATGTATCGCCTATCGACTTTTACCGTTGATCGACCTTGATCGTGTGAGCTACCGGATTCAGTCGGCAATCGAGCCACGTGTAAACTGTTAAGAGGATGTAAAAAAACGTCAATTGCAGAAAGTAGCCAGCGGTTACGAGAAGTCGTACAGCCATTTGCAAAAAAAAAAGAAAATGAAACAAACCGTTATACTTCGCTGACGTACGCGATTCGATAATTTTTATCATATTATAGTAATCATTTTAGTATAATTTAACAATTCATAGATAGAAATCTGGGAGCGAGAGAGAAAAAAGATGGAATAATTCTTACAAAGAAATTCATAAAATTGGTTCATTTATTTTAAAAACGAACGTAGGGTAGGGCTTACATTTGTATTTTTTTTCGGGGACGAGGTTGAATAATTTATATATTTTCCAAATAAATCAATGACCAGGGAACGATGAATCGATCGATCGGTGGATTTCCTTCCGACGTGAAAAAACATCGTGTCTACCAAATTCCATGAGCTCCAGTGACTATAGCTCCGTGTCCAGCTCCGTGAGTCGAGATCGATTCACCCCCGGGTCCAGCGACGAGAACCGAGCCCGATGATGGACCGACTACAGCGGCAGCACCCGCATGAGGTCCAGCAACGAGAGCTCCGTGGCCCAAAGCCCCGAGACCTAGGTGGCCACCTGTGAACGAAAAAATATTTCGTCATATTTTTTCGACACCCAAAAATTTCGAGCTTTATTCCCACGAACTTCTTTTTTTTTACCAGTAACGACAGACAGTCCGAGTGACGGTTCGGAGACCACAGTTGGTCCGGCAACCGATCCGATCACGGCTGACGGCCCAGCGACCGCTCCTCTAACTAGAGTCGGCCCAGCAACTGGTCCGGCTACGAGCGAACCCCCGACGACCGGTCCAGCGACAGCAGCGCCGCCTAGATGAGGTCCGAGCAAGCCTACGCCGCCGACGACCGGTCCACCCCAGCCGAAACCGTGCAGACCGAGTAGTCCACTGGGAGCGGCGGAAGCCACGGCCATCACTGCTGAGAGAGCGATCTGCCGGAAAAGACGAATTTGATTATCGAGAGGGAGATGGAAATTATCGGAAGTAACCACAAAGATGACTTTTTTTTGGATCGAAAATGTTGAATTTAGAATTGTTTACCAAGAACTTCATCGTTGATGATTTTATTTAAATGTGTCGATTGGTACGATCGAGAGAACTTTAGCTCGAAGACTGTGACAATTAGTCCTAAACGAGGAGCTTTTATACCGTCCTGAAGACCTTCACACTGACCAAGGCGCGTGAACGTTTCAATTAACGTTCCGTTATTTTATCACGGAAGTACTAGCTCACGCATGTGTGCATTGTCTTTTCTCTTCTATCGATAATCGTATGCGCGTTTCTCAATTGACCTATAACAATTGTGGTTCACCCCGTTAAGTAAGCCATCGCGTTGTTTCTCCTGTTAATGATGAAATTGACAACGAGGTGTCCCGTGACTCGTATTTCCAAGTAGTACGTCGTCGAAGCTCGATCAAGTTTTACATCGAGTGAACAGTGAGAACGAGCGCTGAGAAAATTGGACAAAATTTTTATAATCGAAGAAAGAAGTTCATAAATCCTAGAAACATGACAGTAGAAATTTTTGAACGTTCTAGAAAGCACGAATAGTAACAGGTAGGTAAGTGATAAAAACGTTGGAACGTAAAAGCTCTGAATTAATTTGCTCTCCCAAGTCAGGTTTCTATGAACAACTATTTCCCGAACTTTCCGTCAGCCGAAGGGTAGAATTTTAATTATTTCAAACGTACTGCGTTTCTTTGTTCCTTTTTCCTCGAATATCTCGCGAATGTTCATCAGTAAGGAGATTTCACAGAGGAAATACTAGAGCGTTGTAATACGCGAGTACGAACGTAAATTGTAATTCAGGAGCGAGAACATCCTTGAAAGGTTGGGAGTCGTTCAGTAACGGTGAATTCGCCTCGCGGATCTTCGTCGCGAGAGATGATGGAAAACGAAGATTAGAGCAGCGCGGGGCCAACGAAGACGAATAAGAATCGTAATAATAATGATAACAATAAATCATAACAACAACAATAACGATAATAATAATAATAAAAACATCGAAGCTATACGGTACAAGAAAAGCGAGGGAAAGCCCAGAAGATGATGGAAACCGGGCGAGGGAGCTCTTGGGTTCGTTCGGTTCGTCGTTTGACAAAGGAGACGGAAAAACCTCGTATAGACCCAACTCTTTCATTCCCTTGCGCCCTCCTGTACTATACAGACCTAGGACACAGGGGTTTACGGAGAAAGGAGGAGAGGGTGGCTGTGGGTGGTTGCACACTGCGCACACCACCGCATCACCGCATACCCTCGCAGAGAGAGTGCTGTTCATCGTCGTCTCTCTTCCGTTCAACCTACCCCGGCCCCTCGTTCCCTGCGTCACACAGAGAATACTCGACTGATTGGACCGGCGTTAAAGCAATTTCCGACAATTACTGCAGACTCCTCGGTATCGCCTCGATACCAAAGCCGGACCTCGATATTGTCGGCACAATGGACTTCGAAATAGAGGTCAGTCTCGATACCCTTACCAATATCATTGCATCATTCCGTATTGCAACCCCCCTACGATCTGTAGAGTTATGTATAGTTTATATATATATATATATATATATATATATACACACAATTTTATATATATATATACATACAATGGAAAAGAGTAGAAAATATATAGTCATCATGTTGAAATAGTTCATGCTGGTTGCGTGCTGGTATTGGCACGTATATCATGTAGCATGGTAGTGAACATATATACATATATATATATACACAGTACAGCGACACATATAGCACATCAAAGAAGGTATTATCCGCGAGGGCGAGACGCGCGGCGCAGGCACACAAGACCCGTGGGATTGTCGCCTACGTATCCTCAGTAAAATCTCGGGATTCTCGTCGAGTTTCCATTACTTGGCGATTTTACGCGGCCCTGCTTCACCCCCAATACTCGATAGTTGGAACGCGAATAAAGATGGATTTTTCTCTGTTTTCCCTTTCTTTTTTTTCCGCTTTCAAGACCTCTATCACAGTCAAGCGCAGCATGGACGATCCAATCTTGTACGAGCGATGGTCGTATCGCGACTACGAATATTCGTTATTTTTGGATCATTATTGTCGTTTCATTGCACACATGCGATTTTTTTTGTAATTATCCAGACGTTCGATAGTAGAAAATTTTCATAATTGGATTGGAATATTGAATATTTGGATGATTGGATCGAGGGATTATTGGTAATTAATCGAAGATGTTGCATTTTTATAGTGGTATGCATTTATTGTCATAAAGGTGGATTAACATTCGTACGATATAATGATGGACGTAACTATTTTTCGTTACGTTCATACGCGAAATAAACGACGTATCAATATGAGACGCTTATCGTGGCGTGAGGTACTATAGCGGTATAACATAGACGAACGAGATCATGAATATTGATAGGCGCGTTTGGTGAGGTCCGAGTGGTCATCGATTGGTTTGGTCATCAGTCGAGGGTTATATGGATTTTTTTACATGGCGAATTGGAGAATTACCAGTGGGCACCGGGAAAACCACGAGCGACGCCACCGTGACCGCCCCAACCGGCAACGATGCTACCGGAAGGACCTGCGACGAGGGCGGGTGCTGATACCGGGCCAGCAAGAGCTGCGGGTCCAGCAACGGGTCCAGCTAATACAGCTCCGTGACCACCTGTTAAAAAAGAAATACATTCCAATTCCAACTTCCAAAAAGGCCACTTCAATGTCCAAAGGTAAGAACACTTATTTTCCAAAACTTACCAAGTCCAAGTCCCCAAGCAGCGGCATTGAGTCCGTGGCCACCCCAAGCACCCAATCCTGCACCGGGATATCCTACGACTGATGTTCCCCCAACGACACTACCGGAAACGACGGATGGGCCAGCTACGGAGCCAGTAACGAGTGCACCACCGTCGACAGCGCCGGAAATCCTGGCAGGTCCAACGGCTGGTCCAGCCAGGGAAGCCGGACCGACTCCAGGTCCGGCTAGGGCGGAAGGTCCCAGAATGGGGCCAGCTAGAGCCGCGCCATGGCCCCAGAAACCGGATGGTGCCGCCGTGGCAATGGCAACTCCCGCTACCAACAATATTGCTACCTGACCGTACATGTTTACAATCGTGTATCGAACGAACGTCGTGGTTTTGCGGTGGGTTGTTACTCGAGCAAGTTGGTCACTGGTTGGCGGATGACGTTGATGTGCTGTCTTGTACCACGTTTGCGCCAGCTTTTATAGTTAGGCCCCATTGTCTATTCATCGAGCGGCTAGACCATTTGCTCTGGGTGGGGCAGGACACGCCAAACATTCTCGCTCTCGCCCGTGTCGTTTTGCCTGCGCCTCTCGCGCCACCGGCGAATCAACCGAGGTCTCTTATCAGTATTAAGTCACTATTACGCTCGTAATAACGATACCGGGTTCTCAGTGTTGGTGGCATCGTACGTACCAATCCCCCGAACGCCACCACGGCCCTCTCCTTCGCGCTCGATTCATTCCTTCTCGGATCGCGAATCGATCGGTGACCGCGTGGTTCAGCCAATCGGTTTTCATGGAGACAGTGCATTACGGATAGTCAGCATCACCGTACGCGTATAATCCGTGGGTCAACGAGGGGTCGTCCATCGTTCTGACGTTCAACAATGCGACTTTGAATATGCGCACGCACATTCGACCGACATTGTACTATGCGATCGCGTTATCAATGCCTTATCGTTTGTATCGATTTCTTTCAGTTCGTCGATTAATTCTGGAATCGGAGATTACCGATGGAGAAAGGCGATTGGTTAAACTGTAAACAACGACTCATTTATAAACCAGCTCATCCAAAAAATGAGTGTTCACCGCGTCGGAGATAATTAGCAGCAGACTTAATGAGTTCTCATTAGAAAGGAACGTCCTCGAAGGACACGAGAAGATCGTCTCCGTGATGCATTCGATGTTACGAAGTCATCGCACTCGGGCGACCTTGCGAATAAGGTGCCGATTCAGCGCTTGCGAAAATGATTATCGAGACATAATAGGAGTAGAATAGACGCGGATGGTTATTTAGATAAGTGGGGCGTGGGCAGGTCCGCGTTAATCTCTTGGGTGTTGCGTTACCGTCATCGGCGTTGTTATGTTTTTTTTCACGTCGTGTCACCGTTCGGGTAAGGCATTGCCCACGCGGTGAGATCGAGATTGTTCAAGAAAATCACATACTTCATTGTCCAAGCGATTGTTACGCGGATCTTGCGTTGCGCGCGCCGCTTCCCCGGCGTGACGAGTCTCACGCCGGCCATTTGCATGCGCCCGGGCGGCCATCTTGACTAGCAAACAGCGCGGACCATGATTTCACATCGCAAAGAAGGACCGGTGTGATTATGACGAGATAATTATACGCGACTATCAATTATTCATAATTTATAGAGAAATTCGCGATAATTAGTAGTGAAATTTGTCATCGGCATAGTAAATTCAATTGTCGGATGAAATTGCAGGAATTAAATAGAGAATATCGCGTCACGCGTGATAAATCTGCGGGAGTTAAACGACGTGTGTTATGTATCTCATTATGGGGGGAAAGCAAGGGGAATAAAAATGATTACATTTAGTCTACGCTGTATGAGTCACGTGAGATCATCCGAATGGCTTTCGTCTGTTGCATGTGCATAATGCACACCTGGAGGGTACTTTCGGGCTTTCCGTTATACAATAGCGTTTACACGCGAAAGAGGATTAGTGAATCCATTGGCAGTTTCGGATATATATATATATATATATATATATATATATATATATATTCGTGAGCGCATGTATCGGAGAACAAAGAGTTAAGCGGTACACGAATAAACGCAAACGAGGGAAGGTACGAGTATTTTCACATGCGGAATATTCACGGTTGGACCCAATCGTGTAGATTATTTCGGTCCGAAAACTAGCCCGGGCTTTCCAATCGGGATGGAGATGGATGAGAGCCGAAACCGCTTAGTTCATTCGTCACTATTACACGTATTCGTATTTTTGTTCAACCCCCTTTCTGCCTGTCATCGCCATACGGTAATAACGAAATACTCTTGCTCTCCGACACAAAGTGCACGCAATTATTCGTCGATTGCTTGTTTCGAGTATACGGTGGTACATTGCGATTAATATCCGCGAGGGAAACTCGCGGTTTAATTTCCATATAAAATTGCTCGAGCGGATGAAAACAGATACAAAAACAAAATTAATGGTTTTCTATGCTCGGGGATAACAGACAGAAGTAAACAAAGTCGACGTATATGGCTTGTAATCTGTAAAAATATCCCGGAAATGGAAAGACTAAAAAATATACAAAATATACAGAAAAATGGGCAAAAACAACGAAAAAGATTGTTTGTCATTTTATGACTGAAGAATTACCTGGAATCAACAATGAGGATGCAATATTCATGATGTGCAAGAAATTTCGAACTTTTTTATCAGTCTTTGACGTAATTTTGGATCAACAAATAAACTGACCTTTTTTAGGTCCAAACTGTTGGAAGCGATCGTCGACGTCCGGACTTCCAATCGCCAGGAGAGTCAAAATTTAGCTTCACCCAATGTGACTTGACATGACAATTCAAAAATCGGATATTACATCCTCAATCCCCCACATTAAAAAAAAATCTAAACTTTCCACCTTTTTTCGTCCTACGACCAACTGCAATTTTTCCTTTGCGGAAGCCTTCTCCCTGAGGAATCCAAGGCGATATGCAATCTCTAATGCACAATAACAATGCAAATACGACCACGCCTGTCTTATACCCAGCGTCAGATTCTGAAATATCGCCATATCTCGTTAGGACGATTGTCACAAAGAGACGTTCGTTGTGCATAACTATAACACGTTTATACATAGGTAGAACACACGGATACTTAAACGCACGTATACTCACGCTTCGTTATACGACCCAAAGAGAGTTATCGTTCGATTGCACTAGAGAACCAGGATACGCGAGGGTCGATCGACATTCCAGCGATGTCCAGCAGGAATTTATCCGTCTACATCAACACTCTCCTTCTCCTCCTCTTCTCAGTCCCAGTGCATTTTGGCCATGCGATCTATCTCAAAGTGTCTCGATCGACGCCGACGCCCCTTTCGACGTTCCTATCACCACTCTTACACCCCATTATACAATTGTAACCTCTATACATCGACCACGACCGCGTATTAACGGCTTTCCGACCGTAACTATAAATGTCACCTAAGCACTTATACATATACGAGCTCAAAGTTGCGCAAACCCCCACTACCCGAACATTTTTACAATACGACACATCGTATTTACCACGTACAATTTTTAAACAAATACTTCGCGTATGTAAAACGTGTTTATATCGTCAACAATGTCGTATCAGCCCCGCCTTTGCCCCGCGATAGAGCAAGTTCACCAACCCACTCGTTTAACCCGAGAAAACACACACACAACCGTGCGAGAGACGAAATGGGTATATATACGTCTCGCTTATAAAACCACTCTTTCGATCCTCGCCGATGTCAATCGAACGCCTCCTGTTGCATCTCGACGTAACGATTTCTCAAGAGCCGGGTGAGTTGTGCGATAAAGTCGAAAAAAATGACAAAAAAAGATCAAAAATAAACAAAATTTGTCTTGCACCTTTGTCTAGATTTTAATTATTGATCATCGGGGTTAATTAAATCGAAATTATAATTATAAAATAGAAACATGATAAACAAAATTGGATTTGAGAATGGGCGGTTATTTCTTTTGGGTTGATCATTTTTGTGTTATTGCCCCGGGTTTCCGCAATTTTTCATCCCCCTCGATTCGATTTCTGGATAAGAGAGAAGGATCGATTTCTATCAATTATCGATACCTCCAGGATATTCATGCGAGAACCTTCGTGTATTCAGTAACGCTCTCTTCTCATCTAGCGTACTCTCGTTCTCGACTCCCAGTTTCCGGTTCCGGCTCGGCAAGGACATCCAGATTCTCGCGTTCGTGCACACGTACATGCACCTGCACATATATATCGTTATTATCACAATATTTCCCTCTTTCTCTCTACAAATAAAAATGTATAAAAAGAATCGTGAGATAGACACTCGCACGTAAACGTAATACGATTGCCATCCGATATTGCACGATCGACGATCCGATCGACCATGCCTCACGATCCATAGCGGAGAGCTATATTTGTCGTCTTACCAACGTAACCACGCGGGTTAATAATCATCCATCGAGAATCTGTGTAATCACGCGTGTGTCTATGTGTGTATCGAGATCTCTGGTCGCCTATTGACCGCACCTTTTCGAAGCGCACTCTGGCGGTCCTCGGCCTTACTACTAATACCACCGAGCTAATCAACCTCTAAATTGTCTCTACAAGGTTATCACTCCAAAAAATAAATTCATAAAAAATTTTTAAAAAATCACGAGAAAATTTTGAAAACAAAAATTCCAAATATTGTTTTTTCCATTTCGATTTGCAGCATCCCCCTCTCTCGGGGGTGTCCAATATCTTTTCTGTAAATTTATTCATTCGTTCATATTTTAGTTTGTTTCGTTGATCTTTTTTCAATCCTACACAATGGCACAATGATCGAGCGTGAAAAAAATAAATGTCGTTGAGATAATTTTGCAACTTCGGTGGCGAGGTCTTGACCTCAGGCTTGAAATCGCATGATAATTAAATAGCGAATGGTCTCGTATCTCTCTCTCTCTCTCTCTCTCTCTCTCTCTCTCTCTCTCTCTCTCTCTCTCTCTCTCTCTCTCTCTCTCTCTCTCTCTCTCTCTCTCTCTGTCCCTCTTCCTCGTTCTCCCGTTGTCTCAGGTACCATGATTCGGAATGCTAGATTGATTTACCGCGACATTGAGCGCAATCGTACGTGTACCCTATTCTCAAGTCGTATATACACCCAGCAAGCCATAGCATCGAGTACTCACGACGCTCGTTTCATATCGCACACCAGAATCTCAGAGTCGACCTTCGACTTGTCACGTTTCGCGTAAGTGCAAGTGCACAACGCTCTTGGCACGTTCGACCGGTCTTGTAATAGTCGCAATCCACCTATTCGCAAAACCAAACGTTAATTCATAAAATTGTCTATCCATTGGTATATTTTCCAAACATTTTGAAGGTCAAATATCGATTTTGATCGAAGTTTTGAATTCCCCTCCATTTTTGATGCTTCGAATAGTTTGGTTGAAACGATTCGTGAATATATCGATGGATAACACATGACGACAGTGGCTCCATCTAGATTCAAATCTCTCGATTGCATCCAGGCGTCACAGGGAAAACGAGAAAGTGATACGCGGGTACGGGGTGTCGGAAACTGGCGAGGGCATGGCCCCGGGCCCGGATCAACGCTCGCCTCGGGATATACGCGTATAATGCTGTACAAATAGCGACAAGACACGCATCCCGCTTTTCGTTTGCAAATGTTTGTTCACCCACTGTCCAAGTACAGGAATATCCGTGTGTTATTGTGCCGTACGAGAGATGTCGCGTATGTATGTATATCGTATGGACTGGTTTATCTGGCGATCTGAATTACTCGCTGGTGCTACGCTGGACGAGGTGTCTCTCGCACTTCAAACAATGCTACATATATCTCGTTTGTTGCGATACAGTCGAACGTCTCTTAACAATGAAAGTGTTAATATGTTTCTCCCGTCTGTGAAGAATAAAAATTTTGGAAAGATAGCGATAACGATAGTGAAATTGTTGAAAAATTCTCGAAGCAATTTTCAAACGTTGGAAAAACAATTTTTTATCGTTTTTTTTCAATCGTTATCAACTGGGAGTTTTTATTATAATAATTTGTTACAAACTCTATTTTTATTTCGATAAATAATCGTTATAATGAATTCAATAAATAAATGTATCGATTTTTAATCTTTTTTAAAAAATTTGATATTTATAATTTTAATTATTTTCTACAATTATTGAAATTAGTGTTAACGATCTGTAGTGGTTGCGTAGGAGTTAGATAAAGATCTCCCACGTTTTTCAGAAAAACATAAATTGCAACGTGAAACTTCGACTGTCAATAATAATAAAAATGCGAATGTATTTCTCCCGTCTGTGAAGAGTAGAAATTTTGGAAAGATAGCGATAACGATAGTGAAATTGTTGAAAAATTCTTGAAGCAATTTTCAAACGGTGTAAAAATATTTTTTTATCGTTTTTTTTCAATCGTTATCAACTGGAAGTTTTTATTATAATAATTTTTTACAAATTCCAGTTGTATTCCGATAAATAATAGTTATAACGAAATCAATAAATAAATGTATCGATTTTTAATATTTTGTAAAAAATTTGAAATATTTGATTTTAATTATTTTTTACAATTATTAAAATTAGTGTTAACGATCTGTAGTGATCGCATACGAGTCAGACAAAGATCTCCCACGTTTTTCAGAAAAATATAAATTGCAACGTGAAACTTCGACTGTTAATAATCATAAAAATGCGAATATATTTCTCCCGTCTGTCAAGAGTAGAAATTTTGAAGAGATAGCGAAAACGATAGTGAAATCATCGAAAGATTCTCGAAGCAATTTTCAAATGTTGGAAAAATCATTTTTTATCGTTTTCTTTCAATCGTTATCGACTGGGAGTTTTTATTATAATAATTTGTTGCAAACTCTATTTGTATTCCGATAAATAATAGTTATAACGAATTGAACAATTAAATGTATCGATTTTTAATAATTAAAAAAAAATTGAAATGTTCGATTTTAATTATTTTCTACAATTATTGAAATTAGTATTAACGATCTGTAACAATCGCATAAGAGTGTGACATCTCCCGCATTTTTCAAAAAACCATAAATTGTAACGAGAAACTTCGACTGTATAGAAAATTCGTAGAATTCGCCGTTGGGAATAATCCGAGTCAATGAAATCGCGAGATCGCTAGGCACCATCGATAAATACACAATAGGCGAGATTGTTGGTCCAGCGTAGAGATCTCCGCGATACACAAATCCAGAAATCGAGAACGAGGCTCTCTCTATCGCGTCCGTCCACGCGTTTGTTTGCACGTTAACGCTCATATCCGTTCGCCTGTTGCGGAATCGCAGTCGCGACGTACAGTTGTCCTTTCTTCGTCGTCTATCTTGAAGCAAGAAGGCTCAAGGTAGGCGTTCGTCCGATCCCAAGTGGGTGACCTTTTGGAATTTGTGGAGGTTCTCGTTGCTATTGCCGAAGAGCTCGCTGAAGCAGCTTAGCTTTCTCACAGTCCTGTGGCGGGTCTGCTCGTGCAGCTGGCTCTTTCCGACCGGC
Organism: Tryphoninae sp. B BG-2022a; assembly: GCA_030523005.1. Taxonomy (NCBI): domain Eukaryota; kingdom Metazoa; phylum Arthropoda; class Insecta; order Hymenoptera; family Ichneumonidae; species Tryphoninae sp. B BG-2022a. The sequence goes on along the minus strand of JAPYZU010001117.1, from coordinate 181 downwards.
AGATCGAGAGTCCTCCTCTATCTTCAGACGTGGCGCAATGCGATGCCAGACTGCTCGAAGGATAAGCAATAGGAGGAATAATACAAATACATATATATATATATATATATATATATATATATATATATATATATATATATATATACAGTGGCCCGAGCCGGCGGTGTGCCTGCGTTTATAC
>JAPYZU010001116.1:0-23818 GCA_030523005.1 Tryphoninae sp. B BG-2022a | reverse complement strand
AGAATTGAATAAAATTTATCACTTCCATGTTTTTGTTCGGGGGAAAGTCGTCGGTAATAAATCGATAAATCGATGGATCGATAAATCGATGGATCGATAAATCGATATATCGATAAATCGATAGATCGATAGATCGATAAATCGATAGATCGATAAAACGATAAATCGATAAATCCGATAAATCGATAAATCGATAAATCGATAAATCGGTAGATCGATAAATCGGTAGATCGATAAACCGGTAGATCGATAAATCGGTAGATTGATGGATCGATAAATTGATGGATGCATAAATTGATAATTAAATAAGTAATAGAACAACAAATTTGTGTATAAATAAAATTACAAGACTACGAATCTTTAAAATCTTCGAACCTTTTTGATTCGATTCGATTTGATTTCTAATTGAGCTTTAATTATTATTGACGCCCTGCTTTAATTTTCAGAATTTTCCAACAAATTTCATTACTACACGGACTGGAGCGAGTGGTCAATATGCGATCGTCACTGCAGCCAGAATCGATTTAAGAGATGTCGATATTGGAAAAAGTGTGGGGACACTGTGTTACGGGTAATTAATCGATTTTTTTAATAAAATTACTTCCTTTCCGATAATTATTCATGCAATGTGGTAAATCCTAGGAAGAACGCAGCTGTTATCACAGAAATAAAGGACGACGAAGGAGATGCAAACAACAGGGAAAGCGTGGTGACGAAACGAAGAACAATCGCTTTCACGTTATTCAAGTAATTTCCACATTATTACCGATCTAATAAATTTTATCAAATTGTCAAAAATTCATAAACATTATTCTCGACAAAAATCCAATCTCAACAATTTCAAATTTTTATTTTAATTACAATTAACAACAGAAATTCGACTCGATTCAAGCGAGTTTGAAAAATTATACGTTGTACAATTGCGATGACAAACTGTTGAAGCAACTTACAAGAAACATCAGATTCTTTTTTTTATATGACAAGAAGTTGACATTTTTATTAAAAATTTATTGATTCGTTAAATTTGATTCAACATTCGCCCTACCCCTCAACATACAACTAAATATTTTCTCATGATATTAATCTTATTAATGGATTAGTGGATTAATCGCATGAATGAAAAATCAGTTTTTTTTTTTTTTTTTTTTTTTTTTTTTTTTTTTCATAGATGCCAAACGATGCAGAGCCCCGACATGGTGGTAGAAGAGGGAAAAAGGGATCTCGTAATCGTTCCGTTACACATTATGGCAAATGGAGCAAATGGACACCATGTACGAGGTCTTGTACGACACAGCGACACCGGTACGTTTTTATTGTTAGTCGTCCTTTCAATGAACTTCATTGATTCGTTGTCATTCGATTCGTTCAATTCAGTTCAAATCATGGAAACTTCCTATTGCCAAGTTTACGCAAGCCTAATTCTATAATAACTTCCTTCGATTATCGTTACTCGATCAAACGAGTAAAATGTCCACTAAAATGTTAAAACGATGACAGAGCTGTGATTTATGACTTAGTGCCAAAATAATTTATAAATATAAGGTTCCTAAGTGAGGTCCTATTTTAATCTTTAACTTTGCATAAGTGATAATGAACGTAACCTGGTACAATATCTAAATTATTGTAACATTATTTTTATTCGATATCATTTTTCTAAATTTAATTAGAATGTCTTATACACAGAGTAGAGTTGATTGATTTAATCAGATGATTCGGCGTTGATCCAATTGGTAAATGATAATAACAAATTTTAGGCAAGTGAACAATGACTGAAAATAGAAATCAAGGCTTGTCATTAACTGTAATCCTAAATTTGATTCGAATCGATTTTTGGATTTTGATATTGGTGATCTTGCAGTCTCTTGAATAATCTCTTGTCACAGGCCATTGTATACGACTTAACTTTATTAGTTATAATTTTTTAAATATATATGATAGAAATTTTGGCTAGAAATTGTGCCTGACATTACAGGTAGAAACTTTGGATAGAAACTGTGCCTGACATTACAGGTCGAAACTTTGGCTAGAAATTGTGCCTGTACATCTACAGATGCCATGTAGATGCCTAAACCTAAGTCAAAGTGATAAACAATGTTTACAAATTTCAACTTATTTACAAACGTGACAATACTTTGAGCTTTAAAATGTCAGTAAGGGCCTATCAAACACTTTCCCACAATCTTCAGTTTAGTGTTATACAAATCTCGATAAAAATGTTCAAATATTGATGAAACGACAGTAACGATAAATCTTCACTTCCGACAATTTGACTTCCCAAACAGATGGTGCAGGAAGCCAGGAATTTGCGGTCGCGACGTGATTAGAGAAAGTGCTTACTGTTACGTCGAAGGGAGCTTTTGCCAGAAGTGGATTCATCGCAGAATTCGTGGTAGTCACGAGGATGACAATGATGGTAAATAAATGACTCCAGATTTATAAAGTTACAAACATGGGTCTGTAGGATGACCTTCTCTTCTTTATAACTTATCACTTCCTTTCTCGAACAGATACAGCGTTGGACGAGTATGAAATTAATTCTGAGACCATTGAGAATTTGAGTGCATCGCGAAACGAGGATACGTGGAAATGTGGAATGATAGGAAATGTAAAACATTCGAGATTATCGTATCTTACAAGAATAATCGGTGGAAGACCAGCAGTGCCAGGTAGCTGGCCATGGCAAGTCGCTGTTTTGAACAGATTTAGGGTTGGTACTTATTACAAGCAAAACTCAATTTACAGAACAACTTTCTTCTTTTCATGTGCACATCTCTTTCCTCTTTAATTTCTTAATGCATAAATTATCAAGGAGATGGAAAATAATTTTTGTTTTGAGAAAACGTCATGAGTTTTTTAAATTTAGAATGGTATGTAACCTTAAGGTTGAAATTTAGTTTGTAAATAAGAAACGATTTATGAATTAATCGATTGCTATTTTTTCATTAATATCGATTGCTCAATAAAAGAAAATTAATATGTAAATTAGTAAAAACATACATTTTGGTGGTCGTTTGGATCGCTTTTGTCAAGACAAATTTTGGTACGAGTTATAAAAGGAAATATTTCTGGGAATAGGAGGCATTTTGCGGTGGTACTTTGGTGTCACCAAGATGGGTTCTAACCGCAGCACATTGCATAAGAAAGCGTCTCTACGTCCGTATAGGAGAGCACGACCTTACGGTGAAGGAAGGCACCGAGCTTGAGTTCAGGGTAACAATTTGCGAACGTTTGTCCAATTGCGAACAATTGTCGTTTGTAATGACAATAAATAAGTAAAACGATAAATCCTCTAATGGTAAGTCTCGATTCGTTTGTAGGTCGATTCGGTAACGGTTCATCCTCAATACGACGTAAATACCGTGGATAACGACGTAGCTCTGTTACGTCTTCCGGTAACGTTGTCACCTGCGGTTTCCCGTGGAATTGTCTGTCTCCCAGCTCCGAGACAACCTTTACCTGCCGATCAATTATGTACGATAATCGGTTGGGGCAAGTCTAGAGCCAACGACGATTTTGGAACCGACGTTCTTCACGAGGTGAAGGTGTGTTGTTTGTTATTGTAATAATAATTATAAATAGTTAAATCTATTAGAGAAATTTGTCTATTACATTTTTTTTTATAGTTATTATTATTTATTCCATATTATATTTATTATTATTTGTTTTATGATATACTTATTATTATTTATTTTATATTTCTTATTGTTTATATTTATACTTGAAAAAATTCACCGTTGCCTGTTTTGGGATTCGAACCCTGAACGCCTGCGTGGCAAGCCAGAACCTAACCGACTCTGCCACCGCTCACTTATTGTTATTTATATTATATTTATTATTATTTATTTTATGTTATATTTATTATTATTTATTTTATATTATATTTATTATTATTTATTTTATGTTATACTTATTATTATTTATTTTATATTATATTTATTATTATTTATATTATATTATGTTTATTATTATTTAAATTATAATATATTTATTATTTATAATTATCTACTTTTATACTTGGAAAAATTCACCGTTGACTGGCTGGGGATTCGAACCCTGAACGCCTGCGTGGCAAGCCAGAACCTAACCGACTCTGCTACCGCTCACTTGTTATTATTTATATTATATTTATTATTATTTATTTTATGTTATATTTATTATTATTTATATTATATTATGCTTATTATTATTTAAATTATAATATATTTATTATTTATAATTATTTACATTTATATTTGGAAAAATTCATCGTTGCCTGCCTTGGGATTTGAACCCTGGACGCCTGGGCTGCCAAGCCAGAACCTAACCGACTGTGCCACCACTCACCTATTATTATTTATGTTATATTTAATATTATATATTTGTTATTATTTATTTTTTATCTTCTTTTAATAAGCACGATAAAGCATACAATATATTTTTCTAGATACCGATTGTACCGGGTGACATTTGCAGAAGTGTATACACGGACTATACAATTACAGACAACATGTTTTGCGCGGGGTACGAACGAGGAAGAATGGATACTTGCGCGGGTGATAGCGGTGGTCCATTGCTCTGCAGAGATCCCAATAGACCCGATCATCCATGGACAATTTTCGGTATTACAAGTTTTGGCGAGGGTTGTGGAAAACGTGGCAAATTTGGCATTTATGCAAGATTAACAAACTATGTTCGATGGATTACTAGAGTCATGAAGGAATCGGATGCTATGTCGTAGAGACAACGACGTTTAACAATTATCTCATAAAGTACTAGCTTCGGTTTTATATTTATTTAGACGTGCGTGAGAAATTTGTTTCTAGAAGAATCTATAAAATATGCGGACAAAGTATGGAAACAATGTTTTTTATCCCGATGACAGAACGAATGGTTAATTTTCATTGTTACAAGATTGATTATAATTTTGCACAGTTTCCTACTAAATATAAGTTTCAAACAAATAAATGTAATCGACGTTACTAATTAGTTTTTTAAGAATGAAAATCTGTCGAGACCAAATGTTTGGAGTAAAAACAATGCAGTACCACTGTAAGGAAGAGCAACTCCTGCAGTACAGGATTGTTCGATATTCGGTTAGTAATAATATTATTCTAGAATGGTACGTCATCGATCATTGTCAAACAACCAATCACTTTAACGTTGCAAAATGTGACCGATATTTTCCATGTTTTTTATACTCTATTTCTGTTTACTCGGGTGGATATTAGCTAATGGATTCAATCGTGACATTCGTATCTATGTTAGAATTATTTTTTTAAGCAATTGTTATTTTAGAATGTAATTCTTATAACACCAAGACGTAAAGTTACTGTAACGCTTAGTCTATCATTCACATTGCATATAACAATTATTTGTTGTTTTATCGAATTATTTAGCTTTGGATTGATGATGCCCATTAAAACGATTAAACATGAGAAAATATATTTTGTATTCGATGGACAATGTGCGTCATGATTGGGATTAGGCTGATCGAATTTGTGGACTAAGAGCTAGTGTTGTTGGTTAAATTTAGGTCGAGTACAAAGGAAGAACATTGCATAAAACGATTTGGACAATTCTCTCGCACAGCCAGATTGTTTAGGAGAAATCATAATTTAGACACTTATGGTTATAATTCTGCGACACTACTCAATATTCTATTCTAATTTGTTGCATCGTGCCAGACAAAAATTATGGATCCCGTTTGCGAAGTGTCTGAATAGCGAATGTAGTTTTAGCAACCTGAACCATCATTGTTGTAGATTAATTTAGTTCTTTTATATATGCTAATCTACTTGATGCTTTTCTTTTATTTATACTTGTCACACATTTGTACACTAAAATGGGCATGTCGTCCTAAAGTCCTTACATTTTAAACATTGAGTTCAGAGCGAGTATAGAAAGCTGCAAAAATGGAGACAATACGAAGGTAGTAATATGCATTGTACGTCCACCGTGTATCAGATGTTTATAGTATTATGTACGTACAGTGCAATTGCCTACGTGCATAGCACAAAAACTGTGAGGAATATTTTAAGAATATTTGCACATTTAAAAATATTGTTAAAATATTGTACTCTCGTGATGGAAACAATATTAGCATAGGAGATGCAAAATACAGTTTTACTTACAATATATTGTTATAATCTTCTTTTTGTCTGAATTCAAGCGGTTGTTCAGTCTGTAAACTACTGTGACGAATAATCTCATAACGTACTGATGAAAAATATGAAAATGATGAATTATAATATTTTTAATTTGTTTACTGACAATATTTGTGACAATTATACAACAGAATTATTATAACGATTGTGTTATAGTAATTGGACAAGAATTCGAGCAATCCCCATTAATTCAGCTTCATTTTGGATGAATATGAAAAAATAACTTTCTATTAAATTTACCACTTTGTATATTGGTGAGAATTTCTATATGGACCATTGTAATTACGACCCAATACCCCAATGTCGCAACAAACAATGATGGTAAAAAATTTAAATGCATTGAGTTAGTCATGCATGAACAAATTGTTACCGTAAGACTAGAATTTTATTTTTCATACACAAAAATACATTATTCATCGATATGCATAAAAATGCTGAATACAACTGTACAGGGTCTTGTGAATGGGACGTCGCTGTTGTTTCTTCTTATATGACCATCTTCATCGGAGATTCCTACCTTACCTTCGTCGTAATGTGATTTTATCACTCCACCCTTTTATAGTACGTTAATTTATATTGAAACATTTTTATTAATAAAAATGCATACGGAACTAGTAATGTACATTTATTTAATGAATACGGTGATGAATTATTTTCAGGATAATCGGGTTTGCTTGTGTGTGGAACTCGATACCACATTGAAAAACAATTAAATAACATACGAATAATTATACAAATTTGCATATCATTATGTGAACATTTGTAGTTTATTATAGCAAAATTATGAATAAGATCGAACAAAAGAATAAGTTGCTGTCGTTATAGTGATTTCAAGACTCGAATCAGTGACTCGGTCACTGCGTTGAGTTATTTGATCCGATTCTTCATCTCAATAGTGTTTGATGGATGTTCATTCGATTCAAGTCCTACCGAGAAAGCGGTCTCAATTGAACTTACATTTCGAAAAATCCATCTCAGGATGTTGTTCCATGAATCTGAAACGTAAACAAAATTATTTTATTAATCGAGTGGTGTCTAACATACTCTGAATACATAGACAGAAAATCAGATTTATGAAAAAATGTACACGTGTGTTTCTAAGCGCAATTCTTATAAGATTTCAACCGTTCTATTCTGAGACTCTTCTAAACAATGCTATTTATCTTTGGCACACAAGTTGAGCAACAGCCATCTCTGTTTCTCAAGATTATCATAATAATTAGTAAAAAATTGTATTTTTGAAACCTTCACATTTTCAAGGAAATGAAATTCCATAAAATTAGGCGTTCCATAAAATCCGCAGCACAATTTTATACATTTCCTATTGTATTGAAAACGTATCATACACAAACTAGATGGAAACGTGTTCCTCTACCTATTATTTGCCCAATAAATATTTTACATCTTTTAGAACAGCTCTAATATTCGATAAAGTATATTAAATTGTGAGCGATGCTCTAGATGACATCAATCAATTTCAACATCCAATAACACAGTGGACTAACTTCTTAATGACGTCCTGTTTTTTCTGTTCGTCGGATGTGGGTAGGCCAAGTTCCTTCTGTCGCTGGTCGTACATCATTTTTTCGACAAGGCCTCGGGTCTCGCCATCGAGATCAGAAAGTTTGCTCGGTTCCGGATTTACTTTTTTTGTACTAATTTCCGGATCGCTGGTTACAACGTGGGCCCACCATTGCATTTTGTTAACCTGCGAAATAAAAAGAAAGATAGCATAACGTCAGTAACCGGATACAAATTTCAGATATACAAAAGTTGGTGAAAACTGCATTGTCGTCACTCACCTTTTCCAAATTTATCAAGAGTACTTTGCCATCTTCGATGACCCAGGTGGACTCGTCGCGTTTGACCTCATGAGGGAAATCACCGTCTATTATCGGTGGTTGACCTTTGACACCACAGGTCAGATGTTTCTTCGTTATTGTCACAGACACGTCTTTGGGCCTTGCGGAGAAGCTCACTTTCAATGGAACCCTTAGCTGCAACAAGAGAAACAAAACCAATCGTTAAATCATACTAACGTCTGGCTGTTTTGATATCGATCTTAAGCACGAAATCTTTGGTACGATACAAGAATCATATTGCATTACGGTACAAGAATAACGATATCTGTGTATATGATGTATAAACGCATTTGGCGAGGATGATAATCTGAATCGCGGAGGCCTTTTCGCGCTCTGATTCGCCAACCTCGCTGGGACCCCCCGGTGTTTTAGGAAAAGCTTTAACGAGCTCGGTTCGTGTACCACGAGGAAGGTTCCGATGACATTGAAGATAAACAAACAAGAATAAATGAGAGGCTTTCCAGTCAGCCCACTGCTCTACGACCGACAACGAATGCTTCGATGCGCGGAGCCGAATCGCCAGTGGTTGTGCGCCGGTCTTTTGTTTCATAAAAAAGAGGAATAAAAAAAAATTGAGAAAAAAAGTTAAAAATCCTCTCGTTCTTTCACAATGTTTCGTTTTCGTGACGAGCTCCAAATCCATTTTGCAAAACCAGGTATTATTGTCGTCCGTGAGGCGAAAAGGGCCAAGGGCATCATTGACCTCGCTAATACGGACAATTGGTTCTCAAATAACAAGCCCCGAGAAAACATTATTGTAGTGGGTGTTGGTTTTCTTAATGTTTATATTATAAACTCGCAGCCAAGTGTGGCAACAACTCGATAAATCGTTATGTGTACCATGTTGTAGGTTGGTCGAGGGACAATAACATTGTAGAATGCATAGTACAGCTGTTTATGGTAAGCTAACTAACAGCTTTGCTAAGTTATAAATTTGCTATAATATCTCTACCAAAGTGTAGCTTTATGATACAACTAGATTCTGGTAGAAATACACATAAATGTCTCTATCCCATGACAAATAGAGTCCTCCAGAGGAAATAGAGTGTTTTTCGGTACATCTATAACTTCAATAGCTGTAAGTATGTCCGATTGACCATTACATTCTCTGATTTAGAACCGTGAAGGGTCCACTTATTGGTAGTGAATCATGACCATAAATCTATTCGAAGCGATACTTTTCCAAGTCTCTTGGAACATATGCGTATGTCCATCAGCACGCAATCACTCGTACGCACCAAGATAAGTGTTCTCCTACTACAGAGAGAGGGAGAATACCATATGGGAAGGGTAACTCTGTCCTTACGTCTCTCAGAATGTATGTAAGTGTAGTAATTCTATACCTAACGGAGAGCAATAAGAGAATCCTGCAGAAAGAAGAGACATAATGTTAATCCCCATTTGTAGTCTTTATTCGCTTGGATCACACGACTCAAAACCAGACGATGGTTCATTCCAATTCTTTCATGGCTCAGTGGTTTCTCGATGCTTCCATAGATGAACAGGAGGTGGGACATGTCTATTGCTTCATCACCGAAGTCGAGTATCTCGTGGTCAGTATAGTCAAAAAGCAGGTTCCTGCGCACGGACCAGCTCCGGGTCCTTCGGAAACTACACGTAACGAAGCCTTCCATACGCCACGTACAAGTGTTACATCAACGCGAGCATAATTTTCCACGCAAGTATCTCGGTCTTGGTTCCTATACACAACCTTTTCATGCACTTAATGAAAGTACATATTTATAGGGTACATATAAACTAAGGAGGTGTATATACGTATGCAGAATGTTACAACTACTCTCACTCGGGTCAGACACAACGGCGTCAAATTTCAGAACGTTAGTGGCAACTGGACAAGACAGCGTAGGTGTTGCGATCAACGAGATCGCCAGTTTCGGGTCTCAAAACGGTTGACGACCGAGACTCTTCTGTGACAATGTTGGAATCCTTTGTCTTGCCTGGGACGCTTCAATCCCCAGCCGCAAACGAATGCCGCTAGGAGGCAGGTCGGAGGTTAAGTCGTTGGAATGTCTCGGTCGCGCCACCGCGAAGAGCTGTTAGGATACTTGTACATAAATCTACCGTATTCGAGGCACATTACACTCTACCAAAAATCCCAGATAGGACGCGGAGCGTAGCCGATTGTTTCGTAACGAGCCGTGAGATAGCTCGTAAAGACGCACATCACGCGCGCGCCACCTCCCTGCTGGTTGGTCCGTCCACCAGTCCGATAGCTTTTTCCTTGTCTGTCTTTGGCTATCTCACTTTATCGGCTTTCATTGCAAAGCGACGGGTTCTTGGGGGGCTTGCAGCGTGACGGCGTACCCGAGTGCACCGGTGCGTGGAAACGGATCATGGCTACCAACTTCAACCTAATGTTAACAAAGTGGAATATCACTGTAATATTACCGCCGCACCGAAGAAAGGTGATGGCGTTGTTGGTGGGGGAGCCTTGGTGCGTTGGCTGCTGCAAGTCCTACTAGTGGTTAAGACCTCGTCTTGGTACTACATATATCTCTTGACAATTCTGTTCCTTGGTTTAACATCTTCCGAGGCAAATTAGAATAGAGATGACAAAGTGGATGGGATAAACAGAAATGCAGTATTTCTATTTAAATGCGGTTGAAGTTTTCACAATTTATTTCTTTTCATTTAGGAATAAATGTTAGAAATTAAAATGGTTATTTGGCTCTATTAAACCTAATTGATGTCTATATTCAATCAAAATTGAACACACGTTGAGAAGGCCTGGATAATTATAATTTGAATCTTATGATTTTTGTCTAAATGTCTTTTGCATTCGATGTGGTATATTCGACATTGTTAATCTAGTCGACTATTTTTCAGGACAATTCCTCCTACTTAAATGTACAAAATATGGGCCCCTCATTGGGTCTAGAACTGTTTCGAAAGGAGCTTTTGGGTAGAGAGAGGCTAGTGTGCAATCGAGTTTGCACTGGTTCCTCAGTGAGGGCGCGGCGCGAATAAGGTGGACGGCAGCGCCACTGCACAGGGACGCGCGGAACTAAGAACAAAGAACTCCGGCAATCTACCTGAATTAAAACATTCTTTATCAAGCGCATGAAGCGTGATGTTTCTTTTAATGAGCACGAGCTGTATTGTCCACCATGTTTTGACTATTCAAAGTCCAACTTTTGCTTGCATATGAACATATTTGGATCAAACTACCACCGTTTATCCGAAATGCCAAGATTGTTATTCATATCATTTCTGCTCTCCAGGCACACGCATGGCGAACGAATGAGAAAAATGTCGTCGTGTTTAATCATTTAAATATTAATATTTTACAATGATCGATGAATTTTAGAAGTCGTTGATTTATTCACAAAACTATAAGATTATTGTCTCCAACGATTTACTAAAGAACGACTGTGAAATTCTGTCCAGATATTATATACTACCTCTAACAAATGGTTGACAAGAAGCCTTGCAGCTACAAAAAACGTGAAACGTGAGGTTTTAATTATATATGCAAAAAGAATGCCTGGCTTTGTATCAATCTAACAGTAGGCCTTGTGCTCCAACGTGAGTTGTGCTCGCATGGGCATAAAATAATATTCGAAAGGATATTTTTAAATACAATCATGATATATGAGAAAATACTCTTTAAACACAAAGCACACGTTCAAAGTATTAAAAAAATGAATCTAGCTAACGTATGTATCTGTGATGTATGTCTCATGTATAAATCCATATAATTCATCTCTGCATAATATATGTATGATATATTACTTGTATAGAAATAGGTTACCCAATAAATAATACTCAGTTCTATCTTCATTGTCTTTAGAATTTTTTTATTACTGAAAACTTGGGAAGCAAGTCTTTCTGCTAACATATATTTATCGAGACTAAAAAACTGCAGAGTTCCAATTAAGGGATTGGTTATTCCTTCCGCTCTTATTCCTCTGGACTAATACTCTCAGTAAATACTATATTAGTGTTTGTACATACGTATTTAAAGAAACTAACAATTTGTATATCGAGATTGAACCAGTTTGAAGAGTTGCATACAAAGATCAACCTTTCTGGATCCTCAAACAGAAATACTACCTCTGTCATATTCAAGAAAGAAAAACTAAATACCTTTTTAAATTCTTTAAATACATTAATGATTTAGTTAATACAAGAAATCAACACTTATATTTGTATAAAAAGACATATGAATGTGAGATACATATTATATAGATGTAATATAAGTTTTATCCTTGTATCGATGAATGTATGTCCATGAAAACAAATATTTCCCATATACCCATTATATATTAGACTCACATATGAAAGATGTGTGCACGATATGAAACTTATCGTTGCTATATACGACGTAAATAAATTATACGTTCTCGCATATTTTATCTACATGGGGGTAGACGTTATATTGTGCAATTTGCCAAAGTCGAAAAACATGCAAATTCTTCAAGATTCCGAGAAAACGATGAACGATAATGACAGGTAGAGCGAGTATAGGCAACGACGCGATAGATATCAGCAGCCAGGCATTTAGTTATATCGATTTCATCGATGTAACTCTTAAACAACGAAAGTGGTGATTCACAATGTTCACCTTGTCACTCCAGGCAAAACGCTCACCCGGTTCGAGTGCACTCCAGTTGACCCTGAATCGTTCTAACAGATACGCATTTAACATCACGAGCTTGACACTACGATATCTGAGCACGTTCGATTGGAAGCCCGGTCGTTAAACGGGACTCGAGGATTATATACTATGTATTAATGAGTGCATTGGCTTACCTCGAGCTATATAGCATCGACGTAAGAAGTCTGGTCAACAAAAAAACTTTCGTGGTCCAAAGCCACTGTGTCATAAAAAAAAACCTCGAATAAACGAAAAAGATATCTCTGGTTTTGTACAGATAGGAAAGATTTAATTCCATGGATTGTATTTTTAACGAACCGAAGACATAAGGGAATTTTTCAATCTTGGGAATTATATAAAGAACAACTAAATACAGAGAAGTTCTTGTGTAGGCAATATGGATCAATAGACATATTTTTCGACACGTATTATTAGTTTCTTTTGGGTAAAACTGTTTCATAACGTCGAGAAGAATGTGGCCCTTAGATATATCTAATATTAAGTAACTCGACTTTGAATAAACATTGTAGGATCTTGATATACGATCTGGACTTTCAATTGTAAGTTCGTTGAATTTTGTACGTGTGGTATTTCAGAGTTATTTATTTTTATAAATTTGGAAAATACACATTTTGTTATTAAATATTTGTTTTTGATAGAATTATTGTTAGAAAATATTTTGTAAAAATTTCATGTTAAATTATGTAGAGGTAAGAAAGTTATAAGTGAAAGAGCACAGGCACTTGAGTGTCGACAGATATCTGTTGTGTCGCTATGCAATTCTTTCTAAACTTTAAGTGCGCAAGTATAGGATTTTTAAAATTTATGTTTTAGTTTTTTTCGTTCATAAATAATATAATATTGATTTTTACTATAACAGAACTGTAACAGACTGTAACAGTTTTACTGTAACATACTTTGTTTTCAAATAAGAGGAGGCAGAGGTTGTCTTCATCAAAACTTTTTATGAAAAGTTCTATCGTGGCTGCTATTTTTAATATCTTCTTATTAAATCTTCAATTATTTGTATATATTTCCTAACTTTAATTAACGAGAATAAATAGAATGAAAGTTTATTGTATTTATTATTTTAATAACTCTAATTTTTATATTAAAAATGATATAACAATTAGAGTTTGCAATAAAAATTGCACACAAAATTATGTAACATCTTAAAATATTAATAATCGGTCGAAATAAAAACATTATTATTGTTCATATCTAATATGACTTTATTCAATTAATATCTTCAGTTGAACATAAACTAGACCATCGCAATTTCCCTATAAAAAGAATATAGAAAATTAGCACTTGTGGAGTACTGGACTTGGAAAACTTGACTTTTGTCCTCAAGCTGACGACTTATTCACCGAATGTGGCATAATAGGAATATTTTGTCGGACGTGTCCATGTATCGCATTTACCGCCATGGGGAATGGCAAATGGGGCGACGATGGCACACAGCACTCCCTTTGCAACTTGGATGAAGGCTGTTTCATCCCACTCAAGCGTTGGAAGACCATTTATTTGGTTTCTTCGCAGTAATCCTTGATGTCCCAGGATTGTGTATCCCGCATGCAACAGCTCACGAATATTGTGCAACAAAAAATATTTGCCGCATTACTCATGCTGCCAAATGGTCGATCATCCAACATGCGGAAAATCGTTACGTCCATGGTTTGTTGCTGTGCCACCGAAATATTTCCATTGGAGCCACTGGTCTTTCGCCATTTCGCAACACCTCCTCTCTGACCTTCCTCGAGAAATTGCCAATTAATCGATGAATTATGGATCTTACGAATCGACCACGGGTCCCAAATGCAAAAACAAGAAGTCAAAGACCTCGTTGAAAAACGTTGGAGCCTAAATTGAAAAGAAAAAAAAAACACTTTCATTGATTTCATTTGATGTTTCTTTTAAAACGATCAACACCGAGAATATCGATATCGTACTTACAATCTCGATAGGCAATTTGTTTTGCAATCGTTCCTTGAATTTTCACCAGTATTTTTGTATACGATCGTTTCAACTATATTCATATAATGTGTCCTTCGCTTTGCACGAGGCATATACTCCTCCCCGATACTTTCCATCACCATGGTGACCGTAGTGGAGTTACCCTCACTATGGTAGCGCATGGGCATGAAGACATTGGGCAATTGCGAGCAACCTATACCGTCGGCCATTTTGTTACACGGTTGAGCGAGCACCAATCAGAGTAGAGGTAACGCGAAATGGTGGTTTACAACCAGCTGGCCGGTCTGCTAGCGCATCCATGGTTATTGACAAATGTTTATCAGCATGATTGAATGAAAATAAGGATAAATAGGCAGCCAATAATGTTTATGATGTTTTTTTTAAATTCAAGCAAGACACCATTTTTTAAATTCCAGTTTTGAAGATGATTAACATTTAAGATGATTGAAGGCGATCATAACACATAACTTCACTTAGTTAGTACTACAGAAATCAAGGCTTGTATGTGTGGTACTATAAAAAATCAACGATATGATAATTATCAACATACGTATGAGAAATTCCATACCGATCACTCGATGTGACACCTTACGATTTGCTGTTTCATATACTTTCAGCACATTGCGTGGTGCCTCACAACCACACCACACCTACACAAACTTTCCAATTTTTTGTACATGTGATTTTTTCTAGGTGCGTTCATTCAGCACTTTCGCTCAATGATCGCCAAAAGACTTTGCTAATTTTTTTTTTATCTTACAGATTGTTATGGTGTAGAACAAGTCCTAAGGTCTGTTCAAAACAGGAGGCGAGCGAACTTTGTTTTTATCAATTAATGCAAGTATTAATGAAAATATTGAAATGATGAAATAATAATAATATTAATAATAAAAATATTATACAACATATATAATATAAAATATATTATATATATAATATATTTATATATTAATATATTTTATATTATATTATATTTTATTTAATAATAATAAAATATATTAATAATAAAAATATTAATATTATTATTTATATAAATATAAAACTTGTTAAAATAAATTGATAAATATTAATAAATAAATATACGAAATATTTATAAAAAAAATATACAATCTGATTCTTGGGAATCAACAGGTGCAACAACTTCGTACCCTTCGCTATGGCATCCCTGCAGTGAAGTGTGGTAAGTGGTATCGGTTAAAAGGGATGCACAGATACACGTGCACATCTATAATGCATTCACGGGTAACAGCTCATGCATGCATCGATGCAACGATGATGCATACGTATACATGCACCACGTAACAGCAGCCATAGCAACTGGCAAGATCGGAGACCCAGATAGGAACGTGGGCGCGCGTGCCCGAGGATCCGGCTTGGAGAGTGCGAGGATTATACATCAGAACTATATGTATATAGTGATATGATAACGTAATATATCAAGCTATATATAATATACGCTTATACAGAGGTTCGCTATTAGAAGGTGAGTTTCGAACGTTGGAGTTGGGGAAACCCCTTGAGCTCCAATTATTCTTGTCGAATATTATGTAGGCTAAAATTTGAATTATATTAAATAAAACGTTATAAAATATTTGGCAAATTTACTGCTCGCGTATCTTTATGGATGGACTGGAATATTATGGAATATTATGTAGGCTAGAATTTTAATTACATTTAATAAAACGTTATAAAATATTTGGCAAATTTATTGCTCGTGTATCATCGTGGATGGACTGGAATATTATGGAATATTATGTAGGCTAGAATTTTAATTGCATTAAATAAAACGTTATAAAATATTTGGCAAATTTATTGCTCGTGTATTTTTATGGATGAACTGAAGTGAAAAGCTAATTGACGTTATGTATGATTGGTTATGGTATAATATGTATGGTATTACTATTTAAATTTTAAATATTCTGTTAGTTTTTGAAAGATTTGTTACGATTAAAAGAAATAGGAATGTTTGAATCTGAATTGAACTAAATTTAGATCTAAATATGAAGGAATTTTGGAAATTAAAAACTCGCCACTAAAACAGTATTATTCAAATTATTAATTAGTGGATGAAATACTTTTTGAAAGTTATTTTGGTATCGTTATAAAATTATTTTATACGACAGGTTTCTTTAAAAAAAAAAAAAGGATACATTTGTGGATTTCGTGGTCACCTAATTAGTTGCAACTACGGCTGTGTTAGTACCAAGTGACAAGAAAATTGCGAAAGAAAATTGGACAAACACATTTTATGCTGCTGCATACTGTTTCATAAAAAGAATGAAGGAATGTGACAATATTACATGAAATTACATTTTGCTGTTCTTTAAAACGTATTACAACATGGAGCCAGTGTTAATTCCTTCATACTTCTCAAAATAGCACCGATCAAACTATAAACTTGTAAAATCCTGGAAACGACCGTTATACGATAAGGAAAAAAAAATCTTGTTGTTTGATAAATCTATTTTTAATCGACAAGTATCGTTTGCTGTTTTGATTATTTTTTCATCGATGTTTCCTCGCTTGGAGGGAATCCTGTAGCTGGATGGTGGTTTATTCAAATTTTTTCGTTGATTTCTTCTTATATCTGGAAATTTGTTTCTTCCGGTAACCTTTTCAAGTACGTCTTGGTGGATCGTAGCTTAATCGATAGCAGAAAACGTCCATGTACATTCAGTGTTCACCTTTAAAATTTTGATTCTCGCAAGCTATGCGGATAAATGAGCTCAAGTTTTACAGGTAAACAAGCTATTTATAGTCTTTCTCTCTCTCAATCCTCCACCCCCACTTCCCTCCTTCACAATCTTCTGAGAAGTATTAACGCACGTGTCATCAATAATCTAGATACGTGAAAAAAAAGAGACAGGGAGAGCGGAATATTCTCGAGGTTAAAGATTTCAAGTTGAAATTGGGTGCACGATTGTGTTGGAGGCAACTTGAGTCTGGCGGCATTGTATAGTCCGGTCATGCCGGATTCCGTAAGAGACCCGTACGGTAGACCGGTTAACCAAAAAATTGGCGCCGGCCTGACCACGACTCGGGTCAAAGAACGTCCTTGCCTCTCTACTCTAGTCCCACTCGGGCCCGTCTTCTTGCGTCCTCGCGTGTATCTTACCGGTCTCATACTATATCTTACAATCTTTCTCTCCTTCTTTTATTCCGTGGCTCGTTAATGTTCTCGCTTCTTCTTGGACGACGTCGTGCCTCGTGCCACTCTCTGCCTTTGCAATACGGGGTCACACGCTTTAACATAATCACGAGTTGAGTGTATACTCGTTGGCTCTGTCGCTGAACAATTGTAATTCCCAAAAACATCATTATGGTGTGAAAACGATGGTTCAAGTACGTTGACGTAAGTTGCCATTATTTTTTACTGTATATTTATATTTGCATGCGAAATCTTATGAAATAATTTGAGAACGCTATATTACATTTTGCAGAATTATTAACTCAATTATAATGAAGATTGGGGCGAATACTCGATTCGGATATGAACCATGCTTACTCCTGTTTAAAAGCGAATGATTCGAATATTATTATTTTTTATTATATATATATATATATATATATATATATATATATATATATATATATGAATGAGGGTTTGTTCCAGTGTGTATGAGGTTGGTGATTATAATTGACTTGATAAATTTTCGCGCGCAGCATTTTATTACGCAACCTTCGACACTCCGCTACTTGTTACCATTGTAGCACGACGTTCTATAAAGAATTTAGAGAGGGGTCGAGTCCTTCAACTTAATCTGTATCGTCATTATATTAATAATATTTTCGCAAGTTACGTGTACCGTGGTTATACGTACTTTTTGCTATACAGGCTACTAGCGCTCTCACATTATTTCACAATTTTTCATAAAGCTACATAAAACGAATACATAAATATGTTTTATGTAAATGAATTTACTTCAATTTTTTTCACACTACGGATTGTGTTTTTTCGTGGTATTTAATTTATTTCTGTACAGGTTGATATTCTTTGTGAGAAAAACAAATTATGGTGAAACATTTGTGCACTATCTTTTTATATAATAAAAAGATATTGGTCTTGTTAGTGTCATACGTAGTGATTTTAGTAGACTCTCTTTATAGTGTTCAATCGACGTTTCGTTTACGCGAGAGCGCGTACCGCTGGTAGCCACCTAGCGGACTTGAGGTGTATTACGTGAATGTCAGTGATGCAATACATTCTCTGTTCTGTTGGACTTTTTTGAGGTATAAGAAACTTCATCAAGCATCGCAGACACTTCCACATTTCGATTTTCTCAACAATTGCTGTTTTTGTACATTTCTTCTCAAATCTTTAGGTGAATTGACATTAACAAGGTTAGTAATAGGACCTAATATATGTTTGCCGCCAGACTAATGAAATAAATAAAGATTATCCCTTCAGCATCGTTAAAAACTTTAATAAAGTATGATAACATGAAAAGGCCATTATCGAAGTGAAATATTCAAAGAATTTAGTGATTTATGACAGCACGTGGTTCATTTTGTAAGAATAATATCGACTTTTCGCCTCATATTTCACTACAGCCGTGAATCACTTCACTTGGGCCAAGGCTTCATGCGCACCAAACGCGCCATGTTTCGCATCACACGAGACGACCAATGATGATTCAGGAGCAAAGTCTTTGACACAGTCTTGATTAACGAAAGTTTTACGTATGTTTGAAAGTCTATCATTAACATACGTAGTTGTTATAATCACAGAAACAAGCAGGGACGATCCGGTGGTTGTTGGTGAAGTGCGCAGTTATGGGAATACGACTCTTGCGCAATGCGATTCATAATCTTGATGACTGTGACCAGAGTCCACCACATGCGACGCGGGACCGTGGAAAGTGAAATCGGGAATCGACAGCAGGACTATTCTTTGAGCACTTCTTCGTCATAGAATCGAGAAGATACGTACGAGCGATTACTTTACCACTTATCTATCGTCTTGTATACACAAACTTATCCGGACAACTTCCGACGTTTTTTCGTTATGCCAAACACGATTCGTGATGTGTGTCGAAACGTAGTTTTCTAAAGATCTTTCGATACCTTCCAAAGCATATACTTTCTACTCCACCTGCGAAAACCTTTGTATCCAACTTTGCACAACGAGAAGATAAAAGATGGAGAAAGAGGGTTCCAAACTGATTTCGTGGAATTTTATAAATTATTCGGACGAGCAAAGTTGAAAGGCTGTCTTTTGGGTATCCAGCACATGTTTTTTTTACTCTTTTATATTTTTCATTCCTGTTTGCCTAGGATGACTAAACGACAGACATGAGTTTCGCGAATCAGATACATTGAAAACGCGATTTGTAGTTTGTCTAGAATGACTAAATGACAGACATGAGTTTCGCGACTCAAATACATTGAAAACGCGATTTGTAAATTCTTTGACACGACATGACCGAGCGATAGGATGTTTAGCTCGGTCAAGGTAGAATTGTGGAAAAAAGTATATAAGCTACGTTTCCTCCTGTTCGGTCGAGCAGTACCGGATGATCACGGTTTGCCGCAATCTCCCTCTCGCGTTCGAACCAAATCCAGCTTGCAATATTGCCTCCTAAGGAGATTTCTCGGATAAGATGGAAATTTCTCCAGGTTACGAGGTAACCATCCGAAGCAAGCAATACGGATGTTTGTTTACTTTACTTCCGGCGAGAAAAGTCAAATACGAAACGAATCTGTTTTCTTTTTTTATATTCGTATTCAATTACCTAAAAATTTGCTAAATACTTTTAAAAAATCCAGTTTTCACAAGTTTGTTCATAGCATGGCGTTTGTTTGGACATTTTTTTAAGAAGCAACTTCTTAACTTCTGTAAATTTTCAAAATTCGAGCATACTTTTCTATGTGCAAACATTAATTTTCTAGAAATTCAATTTAGAATCATGTTCTAAAAAATACTGCAATTCTTCTGGTGGTGAGCATTGAGGACAGTAATTTATCTGTTATATACATACAAGTATTTCTCTAGATAGAATACCCATTGGCAATCTTATTTGTACTTATCTAAAAAAAATTCCTTCCAACTATTCCAAATTCTTGATAAACGAAACAAGCCTTTCTATTCAAACGAATTGAACGAACCAATAAGAAGTATGTCATCGAACAGTAATTTCGATGACAATCAATCGGTGTCAATTTTCTGATTCCGAAGCCTCGTTCTATTCTAAATGATTTGTGGGTGGAACCGAGTGTACTACATCTTTCACTCCAAGAAAAACGATCAAGATTTTTGATGGACCAGAATCAGCGGGACACCATTAGCGCGAGCTAATTTCAAGGTGTTTTGGAGGATGAGCATATTCTTCAGCTGACAAGCAACAACTAAGCAGACAGTCATAGGCTGTCTCTCGAAGAAACCCATACCAAGATTTATTGGGTTATTTGCGTATATGTTACAAGGTTGAGTTGGAACCGAGACTCGAGCGTTCTCCGGCAAAAGGGACAATCCGTTCTGTGCGAATTCCGACGGCGTAACATCGACGTGTGTTGACGTTGTATCGGACCCGCGGGTAACTCTCCTCCCTCCCGCAAAGCTACATCTGTTCTTACAACGATTACGATAAATCTTGGGCATGGTTTGCTATTAGAAGTTTGCGTACGTACGTACACGTTCATATATTGTATGTCGGGCTAACTCTTCTTGAGGAGCGCCGACCGTTACTGCGAAACACCACTTTAGCTAGATCACGCGAGAAACTCGAAGGCCTTGGTGAATGTAAGATCGATGGGATCAGACACTCTTTAATGTCAAATTATTGCACGAAGCTACGTAAAAATTCATCGGTCTACCGCGATTCGATTCCAGATATAATTTCAGTACTTTGATGAAATTACTGGGTTGTTTGTATAGTTTTCTAATCCACTCGTGATCCCTTTCCTAAAACAGGGACAGAAGAAAGAATTCAGCAAGGATCATTCGTTGGAAATTTCAAACTGGAGGTAAAATTCTTTTTTCAGAATAATATTTTGCTTTTTGTTTCAATTTATCAAAATTGAGAATTGTAGGTGTTTGATAAGGTAGAGTGTTTATAGCAGAATTTCTAGGACGTGAGATCATTCTTAAATATGGTAGGCTGCATTTGGTAATATTTGGTGCATAATGAATAAAATTGATTTTTTATTATAATTATTTTTGATGATTTTTGATATATTTGAAAAATATTTTCTAAAAATTGTTGTGTTCTAAAAATGTATTATCATCTTGTATTTGTCATAGGATTTTGTAAATTCATGCTATAGTTTATTTTTTATTATAACAAAAATAATGTTAATTTAAATTCTGGAATTTGCATTCTTTAATTCAAACCACTATTTTTCAAGAAGTCAATACTCGAATTATTGGATGTGGCAAACAAGCATATCATTTATCGACTTTAACGGAATATATGTGTTGTTGTGCAAAGATATTTTGTTCGTACCATAAAGTGTATAATCACAAAAACAGTTTCATGACAAGTTATACCAGAACCACCATCTTGAATGTGTCGTAATGAAATTTTTGAAGAAAGATTTAGTTCGCCCGTTATAAAAATTAACTTTATATAATTTCGCAACGCCTAAAAGTATGCGAACTTTCAATAATAACGTACGACCATCATTATTGTTGCGAAATAATCGCTGCAAAATAAAGATTACCATAGTGAAATTATGCAAAAGAATCTTTCTATCGACGTCCAATCGCCAAACTCTAATTTAATCCCGAGTCAAATAAACCGCAAAGATGCATATCTAAATTATAAGAATTTTATCTCGGTCGGAACGTTCGTAAGATATAAATTACTCCGTTGAGAATCGATAAAATAGAAGAGAAAAAAATGAATTGCGACGTGTTTTACCAAACGTTCGTTTTCCATCTGGTTGACTTTGACCGAGAGGGCACGCGACTTTGTCACCCTGGCGACGGTGAAGTGGGTAGGGCGAAGAGGACAAGAGCATGCGTGTGACCTTAAACGTATATTTTAGAATTCCTGCATTTCGTCATCGGTGGATTCTCCACGCATTGGATCCGCTACGAGCAAGATGGCCATGTACGAGTCGACCATCGCGTTCATGTCGTGGAACGCAGCGTGGCGTCCGGACGCGCGTGGCATACGTTGTGTACGCTTATACATGAGCTATGCATCCGACTGGAACAACATTCGCCGTTTATATTACGTCTTCTTATATACACGACCAAGAGTGGAAACACGCATGACGGAGTCGAATCCAACGATCGATTCATCCGACCCGATCACGATATCGTCATTACGCCTCGCGCATACGGAAAATCCGAGTCCAATGTCAATCGTCGAGTACCTACGTCCGCAAGCGTCCACTCGGGCCCAATTCGAGTAGGCATGTATTTATCCTCGACCGTGTGACGGTCGCTCGTTCACACGTCGCTTGCTACGAAACGATTACAACGGTGCGAATACGTCGTGGTATCATCATCGGGTGGTGCGTGATGTTCATCACGCACCTGATGTTTCACGTTCCATGCTCGCGAAGTTTCGCGTAACGTTGCGTAATGTTGTGTGAATACTTGCCTTTATGCAAAGGTCAAGCGGTATCGACTTACGAACATGGTTTCGTGGAACTTTAGGATCATCGATCCCAATTATTTCGGGTCGAAGGGGTATTTATTTATGGATGCGGAAGATTCAGGGAATGAGAAATAAGAAGAAATAAGGGAGAGATGCAGTAGTGCAGTGGGTACTGTGTGCGATTTACAGAAAACTTGTAGGTCCATAGGAAAAACTGATAAGGAGACATAGGGGGAGATGCAGTGGTACAGTGGGTAGCTTTCGCGACTCACACGCGGTGGGTCAGGATTCGAATCCTGTCAGTGACAACGGAATTTTTCCATTTGATTTTCCGAGGTCTTGGTGGTTCGGAATCCACTTGAGAAAAATTGTAGGTCGATAGGAGAAACCGATATGCACAAATAGTCGGAGACGCAGTGGTACAGTGGGGTAGCGTTCGCGACTCATCCACAGTGGGTCAGGGTTCCATTCCTGTCAGTGACAATGGAATTTTCCTATGTGATTTTTCTGGGTTCTCGGTGGTTCGGAATCCACCTGAGAAAGCTTGTAGGTCCATAGGAAAAACTGATAAGTAGACATAGGGGGAGATGCAGTGGTACAGTGGGTAGCTTTCGCGACTCACACGCGGTGGGTCAGGGTTCGATTCCTGTCAGTGACAACGAAATATTCCTA
>JAPYZU010001115.1:0-67702 GCA_030523005.1 Tryphoninae sp. B BG-2022a | reverse complement strand
TGTTACGGGGTTGAAACTTTTTCAATACTTTCTCGATAGGAATAGAAACTTTTAGCTCAAAAGAATTTCTGATAATTCTTTATACAACATTCTTAATGACTTTCCGCATTTGACCCCCTTATTGGGTGGTTTACACCCTTAGAATACACATTTAGGAAAAAAAAAACACACGGGTTCAATATTTTTTTATGTTTTATTGATGTGCAAAATTTCATTCCAATCGGTGAGTGACACTTGGGTAGTGTTACTTGTCAGACTAATTAGCCCGAGTACACCGGAGAGTAAGCGAGAGGCACTGGCTTCTCTACGCCGCAGTACCTATCGTGCGGAGATTTAGCAGTGTCCCCATTTTCTCTCTGTCGAGAGACAGAGAAAAAGAGCTCAAAAGGAAACTTTTCCTCTGTGCTATTCGCCACATCTCACTTTTCCATTTTCCGGCCGGGTTGCCCCGCCCCTTGTATCGCCATCAGACGTACGAAAGCTCAGTCCCCGACGTATTATTCCCACTTAAATGCACAATTCAATCCCACGATATAAAAAAAATCCTAACAAATATTTATAAAAAAGATCGAAGCTTTTTTTTGTTTCTCACTCCCCGTCCTATCCTCTCCTATCGCTCTCCGCACTCCGGAGCTTTTTTTATTCCTCGCACACGCGTACGGACGAAACAAGCCGTGGTCGAAAACGAAAAAAGAACAAGTTGAAATAAAAGTGCCAAATGGATGAACAGAAAGAATGAGGGAGGTCGTGTGTGTATGCGAGAGAGAAAGAGAGAGAGAGCAAGCGAGAGAATAAGGAATAGATGAGTAGAGAGGGTAAAATTCTCATAGGCGTTGGGAGACTCGTCTGCCGTTCCGCAATGGCGCGCGTGCGCGCGAACGCCAAAACGCCCGCTGGAACAGAAACGTGGAGGAGTTAATCCCGGTTAAGTACAAACTACACGCGAGGGCATATTATTGCCTTGCTCTCGGGGATCTCCCGAACGCTCCGGGGTTCCTACATACGTCGGTATATAGAATTGCAGTCGTTTTCTAGTAGCCTGGGAAATATAGGGGAACGTTGTTACTGCGGTGTACGGGCGATACTGCTGGACCACCCGCCGTATATAATAGCGTTTCGCTCCAATATCTCTTCACACGATAAAAAGATCTCACCACCGTATTCAAGAATTTTCGGGTCTACGTAGCGGGTGTCCTGTTTTTTATTCGGTTCATCGACAAACACCTCGAAATTTGTTTCTTTCCCCGTGATGGAAATAAAGATGGCCGGCGTACATGTTGAATTAAAAAACATTGTATCGCTGTAATAGCTATGGAAGAAAATAGCGGGATTTAAAGAATGAAACGCGAGCGAGGCGGAAAACGGGTGGGTGACTAGTTTGCCACGGGGTGCGGGCGTGAATGAGAGCGAAGGGTAGGTATTAAAAAGAGAGCGAGTTGAAACGGAGAGGTAGAAAAGTGGGGAAATGAGTGCAAGGAAGAAGCGGTAGATAGCAGCAGCCTTTCGAACTTTTCTCCAGCGGTATAGAAAGAACGCGTGTGTAGGACGGAAAGATGAGAGCGAGAGAGAAAGCGAGAAGACCGAATCGTCCAACAGCAATCCTATTTTCCTGTTTACCGGAGACTTTTTTTCATACTTGCACTCTAGCGAGAGTTTTGCCACGAGAACGGCAACTATACTGCGGCACGGACTGAGCTGTTTATATATATACGGGGATGTATACATTTTTTTCACTAGCGTCGAGGGAGAAATGTACATATACATGTATATTTATCTCATTTCGAGAAGTACGAAGCTCCGTGGCAAATATCACGAGGCGAAAGCGTCCGCCGTAAAGCTTCGAATGCGGCTCATACACTATGCAATAAGTATACTGCGAACTACTACACGCGCATACGTAATTCTCGGAGCTTTTGTATCAAGAGAGAAGGGCAGAGAGAGAGAGAGAGAAAGAGATGGAAGTTCGTCAACCCCTTTTCTTGTCCTCATTATAACGCTAGAGGGTGGAAATGAGGCTCTAATTAAAACACCGGGCACTCTGCCCGGTACACGTAACGAGACCTCGATACACCGCTAGACCAGCTCAAAGTCTTTCTTCTTTCACTCGTCCTACGTGCCGCGAAAACGTGTTTTATTATCTTTTACACGAATTTCTTAGAAGGAAAACTATTCTCTTTTATTTCGTAGTAATAATTATTCGGAAAAATAATTTACGTGAATATACATTGATTCAACGCGTGATATGAAGTAGATATTGTAATCGTTTTGTTTCTTTACAAATAAATGATAATAATGCCATTTATTTACAAATAAATAGTAATAATTTCGTCGCTGTATCAGGTGGTCGTATCGGAGGGGGGGGGGGGGGGGGGGGGTCAAATTTTATTCCCGTTTTTCCTCCAAGTGCACCAAGCGTTTAAGTTCATTAAGAAAAATTGTTGCAATTCGACTAAACAACAACATACTACAAATTTAAATTGATCCTACATCAATTTTATTTGTTGTATAATAATCAAAATCGCGAATTTTTATTCCATAAGATTTGTTACAAAAACTAGTTGAAGCTTCATTGATGTCATATAAAAGTGTGTGCAAAATTTCAACAGGCTCCATTGACCAAATAATCGAGATACCTACTCGTTGTAGAATGTTGCAATATTTATAACACGGGCTCTTATGGAAGCTTGTGAAAAATGATAATTTTCAAGAATTAATATCGTGATTTTTCGCTCGATAAAGGCCCCTGAAACTTTGCACACGTCTACATATGACATCGAAGAACGTTTCTGCAAATTTTCAGTGAAATCTAACGGAAATGCTGTAACAATAAGAGTACCTTAACGAAAATACCATTTAAAGAAATGCCATCACGATAGAGTGCGTTTCTACAATTGGCTTACTACAAATTTCGCCGATAGCAAGAATTTTCGAAATTTCTTAATTTGTTTATCTATAATTCGAATATTATTATTAGTCGATAATAGAGTTATCTAAGATCGACTGTCAATCCGAATATCGTCGTAGGAAGGATCATTGGAACGGTAGACTTCCTCCGCAGATTTCATGATTTTAGTTATGGCGTTTGGTATTTTGTCGTCTTCTGCGATTGTTAAACATTGGTCAGCGATAAATGCATTCAATCCTTGAATCCGATCAGGTACCTCCGTTCTGGATGATGTGAATCTCTGATCCACGATAATTGTCTCTCTTCTTACAATTAGTAGTTCTAATTGATCTGCGCTAAAAATCATAGCCTATGTATCTGCCACTGGATCGGTAACGGGGTAAGGTGATGATTTTACCGGAGGTTCAAACCGTCGCTCGCAATCGCACATCATTACGATATGGTAGATTTTTTCGTGCGACAGATGAAATAGTAAGAACGAAATGAAATGTTTTAATTGTGGAATTAATTAATTATTGTTTTCCTTCGCTATCGTGTGGTAACAACGAGATCAACCCCCGTCCGACAAATTGTAGGAGGCCATAATGCACGTGATTAATATTATTCCCTGTAGCTGATCAAGAAATATCTCAGGTGGATGCTGCGATAGATACCCATCGGGAAGAGAGGGTGGACAAACTACAAGGATTCGAGCAGCGAGTAGAACGCAGAAACGTTAGAATCTGGTATACCTTAATAAACAAAACGGTGGAATCTCTAGTAATCCAATTAGGCAAAGACGCAGGAATTACCGTGTAAATCCCCTACTACGTTCACCCCCCTCCAAACCCTTACACCTATTCCGCAATGTCCTCTATTTCCACTACACTTCTAAACATCCCACGCTCTTTCATGTCTCTCGTTTGCTCTCTCAGTTTCTTCCTTGACTTCGGTCTACAAGTTCCTGCCTACACAATAATGCGAAATGTTTCATTCGAGGCTTCAAAAGGTTCTCGTTAACAAGATAATGACAAATTAAAAGAAAAGATACTCGATAGCAAAACTTCGTCAGTTTCCCATTTCATTGGAACGATCGTGTTTTCATGTTTTCGTGTCAATTTATATTTCTAATAATTGCGCATCATTGAAAAAAGGTTATCGTGAAATTATGTACAGAAATATATTTATAGATTGTTGGGTGGATGATTGTACATGTGTATTAGTGTCAGGTATCTCAGCAAGATGAGATTCAATGTTTCCCGTTCGTTGCTCGTTGGTTTAACGAAACAGCACTCGCAGTTTTCAGCGTTGCTCTCAACTCTTTCTTCTCCCTTTCACTCGGTCTCTCTTGTTCTCTTTCTCGCATTGAATACTCGCGAATCCAACCGACATAACTTCAATTCCCACGCTTACGGTGCGTCGTAGATATAGATAATGGCAGGTACACCTGACTGAACGAATAAGGAAATGCGAGGGAAAACTATGTGAGAACTTTTTGGGTTGGTTGATCTGTGAGTGTATCTCTCTCTCTCTCTCTCACTCTCCCTTACTTCTTCTCCTTCGTTTCAGTGATGGATGTAGATGAAGGCCTCAATGGTATTCAAACCCACCGGGGCTTAGCTTAACTCCTCGGCAAGCGGTGTGGGACAGGGAACATGTGCTTTTCGACGTATTTCCACACGGGACCCGAATAAGAAAGCAGAGAACGATAGTTATATATTCTAGACAACAGCAGCCATTTATACGCGAAAGCATCGCGAATTGTTTACGATTAATTCGCGTAACACTCTTTTGCATGTTCCATCCTCGAATTGTGGGGCGCAACCTTCTATTGTTATTTTTTGTTGCAAGAAACACTTTATCGTGGAATTAAGAGGCAGTGTAACTGGCGACGAGCTACTTGCGCTTTGAAAACGGGATCCGTAAATTGTTTGGCACTAGGCAACCGATCGCCTTTAAATTTGGAGGGTACATAGAGAATTATGGCATAAAGTGCATGACATTCTTATTTTTCCAAAGTTTTGAAAAAATTGATGCAGCTTCAGTTAACACCGGAAATTTTTTTTTCAAATTTTTGGAAATAAATATTTTTTAAGGCGATCGGTTGCTCAGTCCCGGACAATTTACAGATCCCGGTTTCGAAGTGCAAGTAGCTCATCGCTAGTTACACTGCCTCTTACGAGTCAGCGTTCAAAAATTCGATCGTGGTAAAATTTTGAAGGCGTCTAGAGAATTATGGGAAAAAATGAACAAGCGTTGTATTTTTTCAAAATTATTGCTATAATTCTCGAAATACCGTGAAAATTTTAACGCGATTGGTTGCTAAGTGCCGGAGGAATTACGTATCGCATTTTCGAATCGTTCGTCGTCTATAATAACTACTGACTTTGAATATTTGCAATATCAAATAACTCCAGAAACTCCGAAGAGTTACATCGTATCTATTTCATATTTTCGTTTGTTGAAGGATAGTATCTGCTACGTATTTAGCATTTAGCAAGGCGACGAGCTGCATAGAAGTGGGGGAGACGGGAATGGGGATTTCCAGACGAATTCATTGCCCTCGGTTCTTTCCTTGGTTTCGTACGTTCGATATAAAGGGTTAATTGAAGAAAGCAAAGGGAAGAAAGGGAAGAAGTAAAAAAAGTGCCGTATGTACAGGGGTAGACGGAGAAAGCGAGCGTAGGAGTCGGGTCGAAAGGTTTAATTAAAAAGAGCCCTCTATATACCAGTAGGTACGACACGTCGTACTTTTACGGTGAGTACTTCCCCGTGGGTGACAGAGAAAAAAAATATACGAGTGAACTATCTATAGTTATACTCTATAAAATACTGACAAGTTTGCCACATTGGATTGCTCGTAGAACTGATTCCCTTTTTTATTATCGTTTTACCTCGTGTAGGTACTTAATATCCGTAAATACCCGATAACCGTTATAAATTTACCGACTTAAATACCAACGTACTCGTAATAAAACGTACTTTTCAATACATTCGACTGCCCACGTAATAGTTTGTACTATTTCTTTCTCGAAATTTCTCCTACCCTCCTTATCTCGAGGTACCACTGATCTTTGTTCAGATCTTGTTATTCTAACTATGAATCGATACACAAAGTCGAAAACGAGATGAAAAAGCTCAGGGCTAAACTGAACGAGGCCCGAAAAACTTGAAAAACATTTAAAAAAATTGAAATTTCACGACAAAACTAAAACTTTGAAAGAAAAATAATAGCCCGCCGGAAAATTGACAGACGAATCTGTATATCTTTAATTTATTTTTTTATGAAATTTGCTGCAAACTAAATGTGTTGTGTGCTTGTGGCTAAAGGGGTAGAAGTTTTACAAAGAATATGGCATTCTTCCCGAAGGTGCATTTTGTCCCTGTTTCAATCTACTTGGAACCAAGTCTCGATATGACCGCAAGAGGTTAACGCGAGAGGGCGCGAGGTTTCTCGTGCAGTTGTGGCGTCATTAAACCCGTTGCATAAGTACGTAGCATATCGTCGACGCTGCTGCTGCTGTTGCTGCTGCTGCTACTGCTGTTAACTTTACGAGCTCTTTGGCGCCCGAGCCAGCCGTTCTCCGCTCTCTTATACCTCGCCTTGTCGTGAAAACGAGAGACGCGGAAGAACGCGCAGTTACGCAAAGTGTTGATTCGGGAGCGTCAGCCTGCCACCCCAACCCCAACACCTTCTCGTATACTCGACGATCGTCGTCAGCATCGTCGGGTCATTCGCGGTTACCCCCGTTTTCTCCATACGTATATAGGTACATCTTTCGTACGTAGCTTCGTATTCTCATTCGCTCGTTACCACCTCGAGCTCGACAATCAACGTCAATGCCAGACTCGAAAATAAACAACAACAGAAGACATTCTCGGAGCCATTTTTATTACGCTCCAATTTTTCTTCACAATAAACATGACTCCGCGGTCTAATATCGATCGAGGGTAATTAGATTTGCAATTTGATAAGGGCGCGATATTCACGATACGAGAAAAAGCCTCGCCACCGTCTTCGTTTTATGTTGAATCGTGATTTCGTTTTTTTTTGTATTCTTTGCTCGGTCGTATCTTTGAGAACAAAAGTGACTCTGCACTCTGATTCTCACTAGCTCGTTATGGACGTACGTTTATAAAAAAATGCTCGTCGCAGTACGAGACTGTAATTCAAAGCAGATTTTGGTAGGGCGTATTTGTACGTACCTCTGTGTATCGTTCGTTAATCACTTAAGCAGTTTCGTAACCCCGAGATCGTAAGGCAAGGTAGGTGGGGAAAAAATGGGGAATAAAGAGGATCGAAGGAAACACCGGTGGCAAACTTCGGGATTTAGCAATTCTCATCAAACTTGCGTTGAAGCATAAAATCAAGATAAATCGTATACAGCAAAAGTCTTACCATTTTATTTTGATGTCGCTTAATTTTATCTTTTCGAATGAAGATTTAACTTCTCGTCGCAGCATTAACTTGGAGTTATTTTTATTTTTTCAACCATTTTCCTACCGTTTATTTATCTTTTTCTTACGCGTCGTACTTCCCTTTTTTCAAGACGGCGTATTTGTTTTTATCTGTGGAATATTTTTCTCTCCCTTAACTTCTGTCGCAAAAAGTTCTCATTCTTCGCAAGTTTATTTTCTTATCCGTCGCGAACGCTACCGATCATCCCACTATGAAGAGAGAGAGAGAGAGAGAGAGAGAGAGAGAGAGAGAGAGAGAGAGGGAGAGAGGGAACGTGAAAGGACGAGGGAAAGACGAGGTAAGAAAAATAAAAATAGACCGTGGAAACAGATAATCTCGCTGAGTAACGGCGCGACGGTGCCTTCGGCGACGTTGCAGGCGCGATCGACTTATAGCACTCCACTGCTTCGGTCCCTTCGTCTTCGGCTTCGATAAAACTTTGTACACGCGGCACGAAAGGACGCTCGAGAGTGCCTGAGGCAAAGAAAGAGAGAACGAGCCAACCGAGAAACGTCCAGTATCGAGTGGCTCGCGATACGATTATGCGAGGTGACATCGAGTCACGGCACATTATATCTCCATTCCTCGAGACTTTACTCGGTGTACTCGAGAACAATAAAGACGGGAACAAAATAATAAGAACATTAATCTGTAGGAAAAGCCGGGAAAACTTGTCAATATCGCATATCGGAGATGGCATGTATATAGATTGAAATCGAGTCACTTATTTTTCATTACTTTTCACAATATCTCATGTAACCAGTCTTGGATTAAAAACATGAAAATTGTTCGTTACGTACAGAAATTACGTTAAATTTCAGCTAGAAAATTACAATTTGGGGTCAACATAGTTATTCGATCTTTCTTTTTTATTTTCAATTCTATTTTTTCAGAAAGCTCACCGATCATCGAACGATCTTTACAAATTATAAAAATTCATACGAATTCTCGACTCGCAATTGATTTTTCACGTTTTATCTGTGGTGGTTGTCCAGCCGTTTCGTTCTCATTATTTTTTCTTCAACTCACCCCGACTGTTCCTATTACTTGTCTCGCGCATCGCTCAATTCTTTATCTTGGCGAAAATTTGCAAATTTATAAATAATATTTATCGCGCGAGTACACGGAAATCAGAGAAGACTCGCCGCGCAAGACTTTTAACGTCCAACACGCTATTACATACCTATTTTCTCGAGCCTTACCAAAAATAGAATTTACGTTATACGAACACTCTGTACAAAACCTTGCCCGTTTCACCGCCAACGCGTGCATTTAATATTCATTATTAGCGTGCAAAAGCGGCTTCGTAATAACGAACGGCGTGTCGCTCTCTCGGACGTTATTTCTAGCGTGAAATAGTGACCTACCCTCCAAGCCCTTTTCTCCTAGAGTTGCAGCAAAATGCACAAACACGTTCGTTTGTGCAATTTTATCGCAACTCTATGTATATATATATGTGTATATATATATATATATATATATATATATATTTTACGTCCACTGCAGAACTTGACATCTTGCGAAATGGTTCAATTTTTTGTTCGAGAACACACCTTCGTACATTTTCTCTCGCGCACGATATATCACTCAACGGTAGAAAAATGATAAGGAAGAAATTCTTGAGGGAGGTTCTTGCACATCGTACCTATAACGAGACTTCTGAGGCCCCCGCACACGTTTGAACGATTTTTAAATGCCGAGGGGAGAGAGTTTCGTACGTGAGTCGAGAAATCGCGAATAATAGGCACATCACGCGAGAACTCACTTGCCCTGAAAGGATGACCGCGAGAAAGAGCGAGAGAGAGAGAGAGAGAGAGAGAGAGAGAGAGAGAGAGAGAGAGAGAGAGAGAGAGAGAGAGAGAAAGGAAAGGAGAGCGAACTTTGTATCGTGAAAGATACTTATCGGTTATTTATCGGAAAGCCTTCCGCACGCGCTATTAACCGCGATATTCCAAAGTCACGTAGTTTTCCGTTGTCACGACAAGGTTCACTAACTCGTATAAATTCATATGGAACAAAGCATTTCATATTTTCGATGTTGTAGAAAAATTCCGAAAAAGAGAATAAATAAATTGGGAAATAATTTCAATTTTCTTGTTAAACAATTTTGTTTATCGATTAACCCTTTCGAGCCGATTGGTATGTAATCGCATGTACCACTTATCGCCAGTTTATATGAGACCCGTCGTGAAAGGTCTAAAAGAAAATCGAGGCTGAAAATTGAATATCTTCGTTAATCACGTTTTTAAATAATTTAGAAACGTCGAGGTTGAAATTTGGAGTTATCCAGCTTTAATTTTGGTTAATTTAGCATAGAACGGCCCATACATTCGTATGTTTGTGCAGCATTCAGTGCGACATTGTGCGGTTGAAACGAACGTGGACATTCGTGTAGTTCGTTTAGCGAGCAACCTGCCACGCGAGTTTCTCGTATGCCAAACCGAACTATTGTGATGTACCTACTACAGAGTACCTCGTATGACACTCGACGCTAAAGCACCGAACGCTGTTATTCCCGTGCTCTAGATGCACGAGCGCCACGTCAGTTTTTCTTTTTTTATCTACCACGAATGGGGATACGCTGTCTAGTGCGGATGCAGGCAAATATTTCGGTGTTTTAGTGCGCGATGTTAAGGTAGGTCGAACGGATAATACTCCAGTCGGAATACACATAAGTTCTATTTAAGGATTAAAGAGCAGTGCCAATTTTTTCGTAGGTTATTTCGATCCCCGAAAACATATTCTACACTTTTTCGTAAAAATTCTATTTTTAGCTACCACAGATTATTTAAAAAAAGTATGAGTTTTTAAAATTTTTGGAATGAGTTTTATCGAAAAATGCTTCCCGTGACATTGTTAATTTAGTCGTAAATTACAATTAGGCAGCGATTATTTTGTTTTCCTTTTTGCATCTGATATTGGTTATTTATCAATATATCGTTCCGAAACTCATAATATTATCTAAAAAAAATATATCCAAGAGACACGCATAAGATATATCGATATATGTCATATATAGTTTAACAATCGCATCCGATATGCGAAAATCCGGCTTTTTTTATGACAACCTCCACAGAAGGCTTATAGGATAGAAAACAGTTCGGGTGGTTCGTTTTAATATGTACATTCAGGATATAATTTAAAAAAAACAATTTCGTAAAGAAAAACTCCATTTTTCGAGAATATAAAATTTGAGGTGATAAACAAATACAAATACCGCCTCAAATTATAATGCTCATTGATATATTAATTTAGATTCGGATGCGTCTACGTACGATGCGTAATTAAAAAAAATAAAAGTCTCAATATCTTGATTACAAGCCAAGATATCAATGTTTATATGTTTCTTCGATTTATTATTGTTCTAATCAAGATTTTTTCAAAATTCAAGATCGAGAGCCTTCTCAACACTTTTGAGCATATGCTTCAATATGATGCGAACCCTTTAGGGCGTTCGTTTCGTTACGGATAATGATTTAATTCGATCGGTTACGCGCGAGTCAGCGAGCAGCTTCGACCACGCGGCCGGGTGACGTGGTGAGAGTGCCGCAGCGCGCCCTGCACCTTTTCTCGAACGGCATTGTTAACAACTTCCATACCTCCCTTATAAACTGTCGTAGAGAATTTTTTGTTTAATTCTGCGTATTTTTTTCTCGCGTATTCGGCAACACTCTTAAGAATCCATTTTTTCTCATAAATACTTCCATTTTTTTTCTAATAATACTCAGTTGGCCCAATAACTATCGTTTTACAAGATTGTAAATATGGTTTACCTGTAACGGTGTGATAAATAAATTGTACTTTGTCACGAATTTTCTTTAATACTATAGTTATATTGTATACATTGTTTCCTAAAATTCGAGTAATAATTACTCTTTCTTAATTTTTGTTTCATTAGATTCATATATAGTCTTCATCACTATTTGTGTCATTCCGGTCTCTGATTATCAAAAGCGCAACATCAGTCACATTGTCAACTTCGTTGAAAAATCTAAAAGATTCTTCGTCGATTTCATCATCACTCAAAACTATTTCGGATTTAAGAACATTTGTACAATTCCAACCCGTTATATTTCTCACGCAGTAGTGAACATTCCAAACCTAGTTTCGATACGTACAATAAGATATACAACTACTTTTATCGCAAAAATAAAAAATCATTTACAAGCAAACCATATTTCAATTCAGATACCATAAAATAGTATATAGTTATTGGGATAACTATAAGAAAAAATTAATTTTCCGCGGCATTTTGGTGATTGCGGGGGAAAAACCCAGAAGTAAAAAATCTCTCTACGATAGTTTATAAGGGAGTTATTGAAATTGTTATCGATGACGCTCGAGGAGAGCAGTGAGGCGAGTCACAGTAGCCCCACAAGTCCGCCCGGCTGCGAGGCCGACGCTGCTCGCTGAATCAGGAATGATAGACGTATGTGTCAAATTCTCATAGGCATATGAGGCAATTTTAGTGTCCGAGCGGACACCAAAGTTCGAGACAAAACGGGATCGAGAGCAATTGACGTCGGGGAGTAGGTTTCGCTACAGCGCTTGTGGAAATTCCCGGAGGCGATCTCTAAAAAAACAGCTCTATCACGCGCGCAGTGCAACGATAACGGAAAGTCGTGCGCCATGCATTTTACCAGTGGAATGAGAATTTCGTTATGTTGGTATTAGAACACGTTCACAGCCATCTACCATCGCCCGCTGAACCGTGCATTGAAAGAAATGCGTTAAAAAAAATTTTACTGCAAAAAGACTCCACTTGCAAAAGAACATAAAAACGACAAAAAATTGTTGTTTTCAAAACGGGGTGCTGATTCTAAAAAAAAAATTGTAAATTTTTTTAAAAAACCAAAATGAAAGGAAATCCCTGCTCTCTAAAACGGCGTTGGTTAAATTGGCCTAGGCCAACTACCGACGAAATGGCATGGAAAACTCTTCCGACACTGTTTTCAACTTTTGTTCGGAAACTTTCCGCCGGTAGTGTATTTTTTACTCGTAACATAAATTCAAGGATTATTATTTATATCTGAAAAGGTATGCGCGATATCTCGTCAACACACCGAACGAGCTTGAAATCCTCTAAAATCTTAGAAGTGCATCGAAAACGTGTCGAGTCATATTTATAACAACGGACTTTAATACCGCCGTTCTATGTGACGACACGGTCACCGGCTAACCGGCGAACAAGTTGAGCCAACAGATTACGAATATATATCCCGGCTTCCAGATGTACAGTTCGAAGTGAAAATAACAACATGGACATATAATCCGAGACGCTAGAAATATTATCCTTGATTTTTGAACATTTTCCTTTCAAAATATTTATAATTCGCGAATTACAATTTATAGATATTATATGTTTTCTCATTTCCATTCTGGAATTTCGTTGTTTTATCGAAAATTTATTCATTGCTCGGCTCGCATGAATCTTTGAAATTATTTTCATTTCATGTTTTTGAAAATATTAAAAATCATGATTCCGACAAAATTATACAAATTGCCAGGCAAGTACAGTCGGTCTCGAAAATATTCAGAGGGCAGCATAGATTTGTGGTTATATGTTCTCTATTCCAATCAAATGTTCGCTGAGCCATCAACGTATAGTATGATATTATGTTGAAACGTATTTTTTAGACAATATAAATGTAAAAAATAATTTTTTGCTAAGTGCGATTGTTAAAAGAAAGCAAGAGAGTCAAAGAAATCGCGAATTTGTGGATGACAAAAATATGGCGGACACCATACAAAATTAAACTTACAACATTTCGATAATAACCATTACCTTAAGATTAATATTTTATTGGATATTCTTCCTATCGTACAACATGGCTTAAACGGATTGGCATGTTGAAGACATATTGCTTTTTTATGATTTTGACTAATACGACCCCGTTTTATCACAAGCCGGTTTTTCAACTCCTCCTTTATTGATATGGTTTTCCGAATGGGTGGGTGGACAACGTTAGTAGGTATGTGTAAAAATTGAATATTCGTGAAAAACACGCGCATTGTGATTCGTTGTGCTGCGCGAATCATTGTCCTGATTGAATGTTAAGCCTTGTCCATTCCTTATTTCGGTAGCACATTTTTGAAATTATTTTGTAAAAAGGTCAGATAATTATGCTTATCCAGAACATCCTCTACAAATACTAATTTAACCACGTCGTGCGATGGAATACATCTCATATGATTACCGAACCACTACTGTGATTCACAATGTATTGCAAATGTTTCAGACTTCACTATTCTTTTCGTTTTCTCGAAACGTTTACTCTTCCATTACCACGATAAATATTAAATTTGCTTTCGTTAACAAAAAATACATTGTCTCACCTCTCACTTTCTTTGATAATATAGTCTTTTACGCAGTCTAATCTCTTCCTTATAATTGTTGCGTTAATGCTTTTCCTGGCTATCAATTCGATTATAGTCTTCTTATCGCTACACTCTTCGCACGTTGTCTGGGTGTACATTATTAACATCCCGATCTTTCCGAAACATCGTGGTCAATTTTAGTGCACTTGTTTCCGGCTCTTTGTACTTTGTCTTATAATACAACTTCGATCATGAATATTAAACCTGCAGGCGTCCCCTTTCGAGGACCAAATCAATTCTATTTTCATCTTTTATATCTTTTTATCATATCCGCGACAGTATTTTACTCACTTTCAACAGATTCACAATTTTGCAATAAGATTTTCCCTTCTATCGGAGGTAATTTACTGACTGCTATATTTTAAGTGGAAAGATTTATAACGAATCCGGTGAATATTCGACCATTTACATTCTTTATTTACTTAACAGTTAGAGTTACGAAAACTGTGTTGATTACGAACTATTATTCAACGACTATTTTATATATTTAGTGACAGTATGCCAACGAAAACAATCGTACAGTGCAAATAATTATTTTTTGCATTCACATTACCTGAAATACGTTCTAATAAAACATACCATTATTGTAAATCCCTCTTTGGATAATTGGGTGTAAATCCAAAGGGAAAGCATTCAGAAATTATGAAAAAAATTATCATATTGTTTATTTCATACAGAATTTGAATATAGGTATATGTGACACGAGCCAAGAAAAGGGACCCGTGAGGCAAAAAATTAATTTGCGGTCTATACGTTATGGTACAATTTTTGAACTGATCTTTCATGTGGTGCAATCAGAAATGTTGAATCTACATAATTTCACAAGATATGAATTATTTAAAATTATATCATCCGAGCGCGAACATTGTTTTTGATTTCTTTAATCGCTCACCGTGGAAAATCTTTATTTTGCCTCGTAGGTACCTTTTCTCGAATCGCGTAACACATAAAACAATCACTCGTAAATCTCGTTTGCATTTCGATATCGTCTCGCAATCGACTGACTTATTGTGAGCCTAACTGATTTTTCTATCCCCACTTCGCCGGTCGCTTGGACAAAAGCTCTATACTAGCCGCTCCTCCCAATATCGCACGCGTGGTTTTTTGCTACCACCCTCTGGTTTACACAAAGGTGTGAATATCCCTCTTGTTTGAAAACGCCCGACCCCTACATAATCGCATGATTTTTCTGAACATTTCTGTGACCGATTCAAACAGTTCGAACTATCAAACTTTGTGAATTTATATCGCGGCCAATTTTCATAACAGGACAATTTAAAAAAATTGGTTTCGTTTGTACCGACGCCAACTAGGTACTTATAGTCCATTGAAATGTTACATTGACCCTGCATTTATCAAAATCAGCAATTAATATTATTAACTCCTCGTAGGTGGCGCGGAAAAGAGTTCATAACTAATTATTATGAACATTGCAATAGCAACAAATAAAATTTGTCCGCCGCAATTAAAGAAATTTGCAAAGAAACGACGCATGATCGTTCATTTTTATGTCTATTTTCGAGTACTCCGACACTTACCTTTGCAGCACTGTAAAATGTTTATAAATAAACAAAAGTTATGTAAACATTTATATTGAAATTTATTCGTCAGAAGGTGTTCTATCGTTTCTGCAAAATGAAAAGAAAAAAGTTAGAGCGACTTAAAAGAAATTACTCCTTCATTTTTTGTCGTTGTTTGTTAATAACTTTGATATTTTTGATTGTGCGATAAAATTTCAAGAAAGCAAATTTGTAGAGAATTTTATTTCCTACAAAAAATAACTAAATAATTTTCTTATGCGGAGGGTACTTTTTCTGTTATATTAATACAACGATTTTAAACCAAAACCCAAAATATTATGTGCCGAGGCATATTTTTACCTTTGAATGGCTGTAAAATCTTTAAAAATAAATGAAATTTAAAAAATAAGGAGTGAAATTTGTTCGTCTTAAGGAACGCCAAAAAATTTCTAGGAATAAATTTTTCCGAAAAATGAAAAAATAAAGAGTTACAGCGACTCAAAAAAATGATGTTTTTCCATTTGTTGTCATTTATTGTTAATAACTTTGCTATTTTATATTTTACGGCAAAAAGTCAAGAGAGTAAATTTGTAGAGAATTTCATTTCCTATATAAAATCATTGAATAATTTTCTTGCGCGGTGGATAGTTTCATTGTTATAACGCAAAAACTGTTTTAACCCTTTTTGAAGATGACGGGTTTTCCTCAAGGGTTACAACCCCACAAACTTGGACTATGCATAAAAAAAAATTGCTGACTTTGATAAATGCAGGGTTAGGCCTTATTTTTGTAACATTTCAATGGACTATTAAGTATTTCCCGCCTACACATAATTTTCTAAAACATACCGTATAGTTATTATGCCAATATTTTCGTATGAACTATTTATAATGTTTTATTATCATAGTTTTATAAGCGGGATTATTGAATTGAACTTGAAATAAAATAAACGTGTTTTCGCGCTAGCTCACGCGCTTCGTTTGCCTATCGGATTATACAACTAATTTCTCCCACGATTTTCTGGTATTATTGTCGAAGGTTTCCCTTATTATAATTGTCTCTCGTATTTATCCGAATAACGAGAATAATTCAACGCATTAATGTCGGCGGGGTGAGAGAGAGCGAGGGAAATATATAATAAAAGTAAACATTAGCTCGCCAGATATGCATGAAAGCTCTCGATATATATCTTACGTGGAGATGAGAGGCACGATATGTATTTTAGAGTCTGGCGCTGCTCTCTCTCTCTCTCTCTCTCTCTCTCTCTCTCTCTCTCTCTCTCTCTCTCTCTCTCTCTCTCTCTCTCTCTCTCGCTCTCTCCCTCCCCCCTCTCTCTGACTCTTAGTCTTATTTAACGCGGGATTCAGTTTTGGGAGAGAGATTTGTTCACGTATCAAATCGTGATGCAATTGTTTGATAGAGATAACTCAACAATCGATCTCGTGTTCGTTCTGACCCGTATCAAAAGAAAGACTCTATTCTGCCTCGCGTTTGCCCATAACGTTATTTAGCGACGCCGATGATCAGAGTTTCAGCGGATGAATGAAATTCTTTTGATCGAAGCGCTGAGCTGCAGCGAAGCTTTGAATTATTCGATAACGTTGGAATAAATGAATATTGGACTTAACAATCAAAAGTTGAATAAATCCTCTTCAATTCTCATGAAATATCGGAAAATACTAAATAGATATGTCACTATTACGCCGGGATAACTTTTAAGGCTCGTCGTTATACATTTATGTGTTCACGAATAAATGTCGTTGCCACGAAATTGTTCAATGGCGATCATAGTTTTACATAAATGAATGGAAACAACATTTGTTTTTTCTATCTCGGTAAAAAATATTGACAACATATATATCTTTACCCACATCGTTACAAAAAACTAAAAAAGATATTCATATGAATCCTAATTACCCTGTTGCATTTATATTCCCTTTTGAAACGAACATAAAAAAGAAATTATTTGAAAATAAATACTTATTGGAAACAAATTTTGATTTTGTCCTTTAATTTCGATCAATGTACAAATATATAGTGCGATTTTTGAATTCGCTCTGTTATGTACGGAAAGCACAAAGATCCTGGCAACATAGCAAACGGGAATGGAGCGAAGCACTTTGCCCTAGCGGCAATATTCCATTTGTATATATATGTATATATTCGTGCGAAGTTAGTGGCATCGTGGGGCACGTATTTCGACGATAAACTGTTAACGACAAACGATCGCGAACGCAGTCATAAACGCGTTTAATACATTTCCATTCTCGTCCGTCCCTATACATGTTCCTCTCATTCTATACCGCTCTCGCTGAAAGTCAGAAAGTGAGAGAGTTAGTAAAAGAGAGAGAGAGAGAGAGAGAGAGAGAGAGAGGTTGATTGAATTTAATGTTATACCCTAGCAAGCTATAGGGTAAGTACGGCAATTTGAGAAATTACAGAAATTATACAATGTAGCGATACAATAAAGATTAGTAAAGTAAATTAAAAAACAATATAACATAGTATAATGTTAATGACTTATCATCTGTAGCGCAAGCTAGGAAGCAAATACCAGACACAGACATGCGTGGTCCCTATAAGAGATTCCCATCTTGCCTTCCATATGCAGTAAATAGGTGAACGGACAGCCCGGAAGGTAGTCGTATCGTGTGTGGGAAGGTTTAAAATTGTATTCCTGTTTTTTCTCTCATTCCAAGTGGACCTACGTAGATCCTACGTAAAGTTTATTTGTTATACAATAAACAAAATCATACATTTTTTTCCATAAGATTTGTTATAAAAACTAATTAAAGCTTCTTTAATGTCATACAAAAATGTGTGCAAGAATTTCGACAGGCTTCATCGACCAAATAATCGAGATTCTTATGGGA
Organism: Tryphoninae sp. B BG-2022a; assembly: GCA_030523005.1. Taxonomy (NCBI): domain Eukaryota; kingdom Metazoa; phylum Arthropoda; class Insecta; order Hymenoptera; family Ichneumonidae; species Tryphoninae sp. B BG-2022a. Next base: position 49,588 of record JAPYZU010001115.1, on the reverse strand, counting down.
GGTTGCGATAAATGACGATTTTTAGGAATAAATATCGTGATCTTTGAGTGGATAAAGGCCTCTACAACTTTGCACACTTGGACATAGGAGATCAAGGAACGTTTCTACAAATTTTCAGTGAAATCTAACGGAAACGTCGTAACGATAGTACTACTTTCAAGATCGCTATTGACGGAGAACTTCTAATGTCGAGATAGAAAGAGAGAGAGGAGATAGGAATAAAGAGAGGGGGGGGGAGAGAGATAGAGAGATTTGATCCAAAATGTTTCGCAGCAGCGGGAATATAGATGAATGGTTTGATGAGAGTACGAAGCATTAAAGCGTAACGTGTTTTGTTCGCGTTACGAGAGGGATTTACAAGGGATAATGTATCCTCGGCGATGCTGCGAGGCAGTATGGCATTCCCCCGTGTACCAAAATTACTAGCCTCACCACCTTTCCTACCATTCCTATCTCGAAAATCGAAACACAAAAACAAATATGATAAAAAATAATGCAACGTTATTACGTCACTGTCGTTAGATCTCGGCGAACGATCCTCGCAATACCGCTAGACATTTAAAAACAAAATTAAGCTAATCCTTAAAACTAATTGATGATTCATAATTTGCGAATATGTAGTTATTAAAAATTGTTAAAAAAATGATTTTCGATGCTTTTCACGAGAGAACGAAATACACGAATGATTAGTAAATAAGAAACGCACAGGTACTATAACGTTCGATTATTAACATTACGGTAAAGAATGTCCGTTGGTAGACAATTTTATTCACTAAAAAATAATTTTAAAAAAAAATAAGAAAGATTGTGTAATTTGTATAAAATGTATCGTAGAGTATGAGTGTGAGTCTTAAGAAAAAAAAGTAACAACAATAACGACAGAAAAAAGAAAAACAAAATCTCAATGATTGTCCTGTACGCTCGTTGCGACCTTGGTCTCGTCATGGTCGTCACTCTGACACGAACGCGGTAATGGGATGACACGCACACCCAACGCGCGTGGCCGAACGCGTCTCTCGATAATGAAGGGATCTGCGAATACGCGACGACTACACGGCGCCATGGTCACCTTCACCAGCCCAGAGTCCCACCTGGTAAGCGACAACTCCGAGAGGGGTTCAAAAAAATGATATCTCCACACCAAAAACCACGAGCTTTATCGGGAGCGTGAGAGAGCAAGAGAGTTTCGCGTAAACGAAAAAAAAAATCAGAACAAAAAGAGGAATAATAATAGTAATAAAAGGAAAGAAAAAAGAAAATTTCTCATTTTCTCTCTTAACATTATTATTTGCTGCTAATTAACGCTACCGCTGCTGCTGCTGTTGCTACATATATTTCTACTAACGAGATCGGCCGCATAATATCAACGAGAGAGAAGGAGAAATTACGAGAGAGCGAAAGAGGGGGAAGAGAGAGAGAGAGAGAGAAAGGCAGAGGATGATATTCTACTTGGAAATGAGAAAATATCATTATCATTATTATTTTTTTGTATTATCATTATTGTACTTATCATACGGACTCTCTGGCTCGCGCTGCGACTACTGCTGGCCCCGAGCCGTGTACCACCATCACTTTACCACCGTCACGCACCTTGATTGGCTATTACTGTTATTATCATATATATGGAATATCTGTATATATGTAATAATATGACTCACGCGAAAATTAGCTTCTAGAGACGAGCGATACGCACTAATTATCCGATACACTCCCTCACAACCCCCTAAACCCTTTACACGGCTTGAAACAATTCGGTCTCGAATCCGTGTCACAATTTATTCATGAAATTATTCGCAATGCAATATAAACAAAAATTGTATTATCCGCTTGAGCGAGTTAAAACCTTCGAATTTGTAAATTGATGGTAAAAATTTGTTTTACTTGGCCGTAAATTGAAAAAAAGAACAATATCACGGATACCGGATCGATTTTTCAATACCGTCCACCATCTTTTAGCGAATGGATAGGTATGACTCACCCACACCCAGTCTGTAAATAATACGATAATACTATGCATACATATATATTATAATTAACAAAAAAAAAAAGCGGAAGAAAAGACGACAAAATAATGCGCATTAGGAAAACTAACAAAAAGTTGGTCGACTATTCACGCAGGTCGTGACGTCTGCCAAAATCGTATCTCGCTTATAGTGTATAACATTGTCGCATATACGCGTGATAACAAAAAAAGAAACGTAGGTGCTTATTAAAAAACAAAAAAGAAACATAAAAATTGTGAAAAAAGTTAAAATAAAAAACAAAGCAGAGACTGGAGCAGTAAACGCCATGATGCATATGCACGCCTGTCATTATATCACTTTTCCCTTATCTCATGCAACATTTCCTCGCGCCGGGCGACTTCCGGTAAAGAGCGAAAGATGCGTAAAAACAGAGGGAGCGAGAGAGAGTGAGTGAGAGAGATAGAACGAGAGACAGAAAGAGAGAGAGAGAAAGTGATCAACAGTTCGCGTCGAAGCTTGTAGTTGTCGGGAAAAAAAAATTCAGTTTGTATCGTAACAACGTGCGCCCCCAACGCGCGCACTGCAACCGGACGAAATGACAATCCGGAACTCTCGACCGGCGGATGTAGACCGAGATTCGTTTTCGTTTTTTTTTCTCTTCATCGTTTGTTTTTTACACTTTTGCTCACGCGCAGAGGTACTTCGAAAAAAAAAAAAACTAATTGTCACTCGTAAAAACAATTTTTCGGCTCGACAAATAATTTTTACAAATGCTTCGCGTCCCTCCAGATTTTTATTGATCGACGTATGGTTTTGTTTTTATATCGCTAACAAAAAAAAAAGCACGGACAAAAATGCCTATACACACATACACGCACATGTCGATCGACGATCAATTTCTTTGTTTTGTACGTCGCGCAAAAGCCAATTGAGAACTTAATATTTATTCGCGATATGTCGCGATGGGAGACATCGTAACTTTTAACCGCGATCGGATTTCACGCTCGTTTATCCGTCGGTGTGTTCGGCTTCTCGCGCCTATATGCATTTGTTATCCGTATTTTTTATTTTTATTTTTGATTTTCCCTTTTTTGATTATTGTCATTCGTTCTTTTCATTCGTCGCCCCATCATGACTCACATTTCGGAATGTACTGTACGACACGAATATAGTATAATACGGTATGGTATATAGTACGAGTGGGGCTACTATGACTATAGCTGCTATATTATATTCAATGGAGAAACCAGCAATTGTGTTAGTTCGTGCACCAATGAAAATGCATGGATCGAATCACGAAAGGGAAAGTAAAATATTAATATATATATATATATATATATATATATATATATATATACATATCTATCTGATAAAACATTGAGCACACGCTTGCATGAGAGAACGCGCATATTATGTATCGATGAATTGAAACAAAAAGCAATTGTTCTTAAATTTTTATTTCAGGTGATACCAAATATTCTACCGTGTATCGATTATTGTCGTCGATAATTGTGTGTGCCCGGTGCGACGAGCACATAGTTCGTTTTCTCCTAACCACTGTGCCACCCTCTCGTAATTTCCTCGTTTTATCGATCACTGTATTGTCACATACTATTTATTTATTTATTTTTAATTCTCCCACCCAGTTGATTAGCACAAAAAACCTCCACGGTAACGAGCTCGTCAATTCCCAATTGAATCCAAAGTATGTTGTTATTATTGTCCGTACAATTTAATGACCGTGACACAACCCACTCCACTCCACGAAAAAAAATTGGCGTTTTACTGTTTAATTACGAAAAAAAGAATGAACCAGCCAGAAGGGAAAAAATAAAATACAAAGTATCTCGAAATAATTCAATAGTGACCCTGGATGAAGCTCGGTGAGAAAATAACAACTACAACAGCAATATTTCATCGAGTACAAAATTTAGAATCGAACGACCAATTTTAGACATTTGGTAAAATAAATGCGATATTAAGCGAATAAAAATTATTTGAATCCAAACTTGAATTTAACCAATTCAACTAGCGCATAAATATTATTTCTGTATTCGAATACATTTTGAAAAAAATAAATTGTATCCGCACTAGTCGAAACAATTTGTCTCTACGTTCTACGAAAAAAAGAAAATTTTCACTCGAACGAATGTGCAACAATGCACAGACGATTCTCGCGATCGAGAAAATCTCGTAAGCTCGTCGCGTAGAAAATTCCATGTCGAGATTTCGACAAAAACCAGAGCGCACAGAGAGAAAACTTACGGGAACTAAAGAAAAAAGCTAAAACAAAACAAATCAAAAACAAATATCGAAACATCATGTACCGGAAAAAATTGATTTTACAGGTGAGGGATTTTTTTCAGCTATCTCTCCATCGTCACCGCGAGACGCTCCAAATGCTGAAAAATATTCCCAACGATGGCAAGAATCCTACTCGTGGTATTTTCGCTTCACCGACCGAGCGTACCCGAACGAAAAAAACGGAAAGAGAAAATAAAAAAACCAAATAAAACACAAACAATCGACAATTTTAACGGGAAGATGTAGCGAGCGTGCGCGCGAGAGGATCTCGTATAAATCCGCGAGCGATCCCCTTCCGTTTCCAAACTCAGCCTACTCCCGTAACTGGGTTCGATCATGTAGAATATGTAGTTGACAGGTGAACGATTTTTCCACCCATCACTCCCTGGTACAGCCCTTGCATAGGATTTTCCATCTCCTCGTCGCGCGGAGATCAGCGAGAGGGTAAAATGTTTCGCAACACGATGTGAGTAGTTTCTCGTTGGAGCGAGACGATGGTGTAAAGAAGGCTTATACGTGGAAAAGCCTCGGGGAGTTTTCCCGGTGTATAGAAACGTGGAACTAGCTCGCGCGTAATGTCGCGAACGTCGACATCCCACCATCGTCGTATAATGCCGTCTCCTCGTTCGTGGTTGTAACGGGTGGGTTACTTGTAACGTACATGTATATATATATATATATACACACGCATATGTGTATGTATAGGCGTCTATAGAGATCGTCCGTTGGCTTTTGCGGCCTTCGAACCCTTCAGTCTCGCCGACCCGAGAGCCGGGGCCAAAGCACACAGCGCCCCTAACGGGAAAACCCTTCGGTTGCCGCGGGGGTTCTGGCAATATATCACCGGAGAGACCTCAAGACCAAGGGTGAGTGAGAAGGTGGGAGGATGTGGAGAGAGAGCGAAAGAGGGCTCCTCTCGATTCAGCTGGGTTTCGAATTTGCTCCCACGATCCATAGTACCGCCTCATATACGTACGCGGCATTGCCACGAATGCAAATATACCAGAGGTAGATACGTGGAGACCACTATGGAAAGGTCGCGCATATCCCACAATCGTCGAAAGACACACGGGAGGATGGAAACCAGTGGGAGGGAAACACTGCTACTAAAGAGGGAGAGAGGATAAAGTTGTATTTGTACTTATTCTCTATTGCGAGCTTCTAGTTCCCCGAATCTCTGTACGTGTGCGAATGGGAATAGACATGTGTACCAAATTCCCGCGACACGTCGAGTTTGACAGCGTTCCTACATGTCTCTCGGTTGCCCTGGGCAGATCGCTACTTCGTCCTTTTGGTCCCCACTATTTAGTTTCATCATTTTTCCATCTCTATTCCTTAGTCATCCTATACGCACATCGAACGCATATCCCTCCACCTCCCCCCTGCTTCTTCCAGTCACATTTACCGAGTAAACCGCACGGGAAAACCCTCCATCGGGGAACATTCGTCCTGGTATGATTCAACTTTCGCATCACGTTCCGTCCTTATACCGGTCTTACAAATAATAGCGAGAGATGGAAGAGAACAAACCACCCACCACCGTCTCGAATCGAAACGACTATTTTCGCTTGCCTATCGCCACGCCACTAGAGGGGATATGGAGATTGAAGAGAAACTGATCCAAACGTAGTCTCGATCGATATCGACGTTGAGAACGAGAGAGAGATAGAGAGCGAGAGAGACGGATCGATGTTGTATCGTCGGTCGTATATTCGTTCGATATCTCACGTGCGATAGAACAGTTGAGAAACGATCGATATGTTTGTTTCTCAAGCCGGTTGAGCGTTCACCGAGATACCTGTCTGTGCGTCGCGGGGCTTTTCATATTCCATCCAAGTGATATTCCCCGTGCAACCGAACGCAAGCCCCACCTGATTTAGCTATACACCCCGGATCCTCGAGGGTTTTCTCTTCGAGCAAGCGCAATTGCGATTGGTATTATATACAATGGTGCTCGTAGGAAGGAGAAAATCGTGATGGATATTCTCCACGTGTCAGCGGCGAGTGAAACGTGCCGGAACAACAGGTCGTTTATAGCCTCCGTGCTGTTATGCATAACAGTATCGCGATATTCCCTATCTTCTGGGATAACGAGAAATGCATAAAATTTTTATTTCTCGGCAATAAATGTACTGAAAACGAACTCGACTCTTTTTTCCAGCTCAGCTTGCCACCTCGGGAGAGATATTCCCTCGAGAATCTCATTTTGATGGAAATCGATCGATATACCGATTATCGACCTCGCCTCCTGTTCCAAGTTTAATCCACGCGGGGACGTTTCAGGGCTTAATCGAATCGAGGCCGAGCAAATCGTTGGCTCGATTCTCACTCGATCGTTTTCCTTGCCCGATAGGGGTAAACGGCGAGAAGGGGACGAACCGACTGAAATCTCGATCGGGAGTAGTTCAATCTACGAGATTGTCCAAGTATATCTCGAATAGAGATTAATTTCGAGATGGCGGCTTGAACGGCTATGCGTTGAATGGGGTTAGAATCGAATCATCCTGACTCCGGGTGTCACTGCGAGGGTGAGACGCTCGTGAGAAGCAACGTCACCCAGCAAACTGATAGTTACCGATCTGCCAAGAGATCAACTGGGGAAATGCGGTTCCGGACCAGGAATTCCCCAAGGATGGTTACGTTAACGTTGTGCGGAGGTAAAGGAGGAGGCGTATATCGGTAAGATCTGGGGCGACCGTAGAGGAGAAAAGGAGAAGCGTACCTCGATCATCTTGAAAGAAACGACCTATAGGAGTGTGAATTCCGGCTCAGGCAGCTCGATGCGGTGCAAGCTCGAACCTTTCTCGACGTCCGACGAATTGGAAGCTACGAAGTTACTCTCTACTGGTCAACGGCTAACAATTTAACAAAGTTACGACTAAAGCGATGCGGACACTCGCGATCTTGGAACGAAGGATTCACCTCGAACAATTTCCACATTAAAGCTTCGCGTTACCAAAGTCTCGAAGGAAAATCGATATTACGGAAGTTACTAACGCCACCGAAAAAAAGAATGCGGAAGTCATCACATATCCAATGTATTTAATATATCCTTCTTTGATCGCGATGTTACTGAACAAACCCGGAAGCGTCTCTTCATTGCGACGACCACCATGTGACGTCCGATTAATATCCGATCCAATGGCATGCACCCTCCGTTTTTTCACGAAGGTTCAACCAAGGATTTGAGCAACGAGGGTCGAAGTGTTCGGAGAATGGGGTCGAAATATTGCAATATATGAGATAACAGGACTTCCGGAGAAGTTAGTCGTCCAGTTCTCTGCAAGCTTGTTGAACAAATCTCGGGGAAAACTCATTCTCTCGGTGCCCGAAATCGGAGCTTGACGGGTACTCGCTGGCTGTTGCGGGGAAAACCTTTCGTTGCTGCGAGACCGAGCGAGAGAGAGAAAGAGAGAGAGAGAGAGAGAGAGAGAGAGAGAGAGAGAGAGAAAGAGCTCGAATGTCCTGTCTCGCTCGCTTACCGTCTGCTTCCAAGCCGAAAGCCACCCAGTTGGTAGCCACGACCGAACGTTCGCGCGAGTTTCATCTAACAACGTTCGACCGCTGTGTACGCCAAAGTTTGGCCCTTAAAACTCCTCGGACGAGAGCGCGAGGCCAGCCGAAAGCTCTCTCCGACAAAAGCCTTTAGACGTGTACCGTGTACAGCAACGAGAGGTACCTAACATACGGTTCTCCTTTCCTATATAGAATGTATGAACTATATATACTGGACTATATACCCGTAGATATATAAACAAAACGCGAGAAGCTCGCCTTTCTGTAGACGTATACGAATTTCGTATCAGGGTTCGCGATACCCGTACATACGAGAAGCAAGTCAAGGAGTTTGTTCCTTTCCCGCATTTCTCTGACGTTTAGAATTCGTCGAAAGATTTCGCTAAAAGTCCTTCAGTAGAAGCCTCTTGCTTTGGGAGAAACGATGAAGACGACTTTACCTTTTCTGTCGCGATACATACATATATATAAAAATTGCTCGATAGAGCTATCGTTTTCGATTCCAAGTTCGCAAGATTCATTGGATCGTACAGTTTTAACCTCCTTCTGACTTTCATCGCTTTTTGGAATTTTCGAACGAGTGGAAATATCATGAGAAACTATCGAGACGAAAGTTTTTGGTCCATTGATCTATCCGCACTTCGTATCGATTGACTTGAAAAGCTACGCCCATCTTGTTTATAATTCTCAATATCGAGACGAATTTAAAAAAAAAACGCAATTCCTTCATGCGCGCTGTTTTCTTTTTGGGAGGAAAAAATTGTTCACAAATCCGAGAATGATCGATAAGGTGTAAAAGTTTTTGCATCGAATTCGATTATCGATGAAATCCGAGCGAAACGTACGGAGATTGGAGAGTCGAAGTCTTACGACCGACACGGAGATCGAATGATCGCGCAGTACGGGCTGACTCGCGGGATTCGAATTACATCGCTCTCTCGGTGCAAAAGGGATGTTATAGAGAAAGAAAGGGGAAAGGAAGAAGAAGAAGAAGGAGAAGAAGAAGACGGGATGGCAACGAGACCGAGCGTGAGGGAGGGAGGAGGAGAAGAGGAGGGAGGGGGGGAGAGAGAGAGAGAGAGAGGGAGAGAGAGAGAGAGAGAGAGAGAGAGAGAGAGAGAGAGAGAGAGAGAGAGAGCGAGAGGAACGAAACCTAGGATTAGTAAATAATTAATTTCAGGAAGTAATTTAACTTTTCTAATTGATCGTCTCCGGTTTTCCCCGCACGTCTATCTGCCTGTTACGCCCCACTCTCATTGGGATTTTGCGGAGGTTGACTGTTCGACGAGTAGAGACCCCTTGACTCGACGTTATACCCACATACACGCGCGCGCATCTCGCCGCACAATATTGGCCGTTACGAAGGGTTCCAAAAAGAAATTGGGAAGGGAATGAAATAAGCGACAGTGAAAGAAAAAAAATCTGCCGAGGAAAAGAAACGATTGAGCATTGTGTGGAAGAGCAAAAGTGTAAGAAAAGGCGGAATATATATCGATGAGTAGATGATGGAGGATAAGATAGATAGAGGGGGGTAGGAGGGTGAGAAAAGGGAAGCTAGTTTCGAAGATGAAATATTCTCGGTTCGCCACACCCTCGAAAACCGAAATACCATATCCGAAGACTTCGACTTTGAGGAAGAGACGAGCGTGAACGAGGAACAGGATGAGTATAGGGGGCGGATGAGAAGAAGAAAAAGGCAAAGGGTGAAAAAGAAAATGAGGGAGAGAGCAAGACGAACTGCCTCGTACATCCCCATAGCGTGGATATGTGTTTGTACATATACGATTTACCAACTATAAGAGGAGTAAAAAAAGAGGGCTGGCGTATACGACGATGGTAAAGAAAGGAAGAATAATGCGACTTGGAGGCGCGATGACCGGAAGTGATCCTCCAATTCCCAACTCTCACCCTCGCATTCTCCCCGTTTCTTCCTCCTCTTCGGTCTTCTTCCTCGTCGTCGTTAATCGTCGTGTGCGAAGCGACTGGCATCGCCCTTGCCCCCCTCCATTCCGTTGAAGAATTGCACGCTCGACTATACGGAGCATCATTTTTTATATATATCTACCTATAACGGACTCCCGAGAATTCGTGGAACGTCGATATCCATCATATGCCATGGCACCCCTATATGCACTCCCGTTCCACTTTCTTTTCTCGGTCCTCCCCTTTCTTACCGTTCCCGCCCTTCCTGACTTGGCATCCTATCTGCCGATTATTGCGAGACCGGTGAATCGCACCTGCCGTGAAATGGAAAGAGGAAAACAGTAGCGTGAAATATTTCAAAGAACGCTCTCCCATGAGAACAAATAGGGGAAATAAGTATTTCTCCGGGAGCTCGGAAGTCCTTTGAACTCGACTCGCAGTCTCTCGTGCTACGAAACGGAGGCATTCTTCGCGAAAGCATGTCTGCGTAAGTTGTAGGGAGTAGTAACTGAAGGTGATTTCCGCGTGTAACTCGTACGTATTGAATACGTTGTTTATATATATGCGTATACGATACATACTTATATGTGCATACAGATGGGAAGAGAATCGACTGCTGTAGCAAACGTTCCAGCATATGAATGTGATGAGAGACGGACAGAGGGTGCAAAGCACATTGGGCGCACTCCAAGGAGTAACACCTGCTGAAAGCAGTAAAATGCGTTCTACTCGCGTTATACACGCACTCTCACGTTCTTCATTCGATATGTACGACGAATCTCTGCTCTTTCTCTATGTCGTTTCCACTCCTCTCGTCCCTTATATTATTCGTAACCTGTCACCACTATTACTTTTCTCGTATATTCAACTTTCGCGCTCTCTCACTCTCCTATTTCCCATTCTCGATATTCCGCACGATCTTCCAAAGGATTTACGACCCGACTGTCAGTCTCCCAGCAGCAATTGTTCTTTCCATCGACGGCTAACACCCCATACGTGATGTTGTTCGTCATGTATTCTCCACTACCGTCCATCGATGTACGTACCGCATCTCGTTTTTCACTCTACCACTGCCTTTTCTTTAAAGACGCACTGCGGATCCTGGTGGCATGATACTGGGTTATCTAATGTAACGAAAGACAAAACCCGACCGACGGAGGAAGTGCTCGGAAATGTCTGGTGCTGCGATCTTAAGGATGTTCGAGTTTTCAAGACTTTTTTTTTTATTAATATCGTATAATATACCTATAGCACCGGCGAAATATACCTACCTTTCTTTCTTTCTTGACGCTTCGAAAGAGAAATTGGAGCTTCTTGCTACGTTGTAACCGAAGGAAATGGTACTGCGTCGCTTTAGCTAGCTGTGGAAAAATGTTCAGAGTGTCTCCTGCTCGTAGACTGCGACGGTACGAGAAGTCGGTGCTTTGAAAAACTCTCGGAGACTCACTCCGCTTGTACGGAAGCGGTATATGTAAAGAGAAGTGTTTGGATTTCTCTGGAATCTCCTAATTTTTCTCTCGTTCCGGTGCGCAGGGGCGAAAGGGCAGGAGGGGGACGAAAACGGAAGTGGAAATTCTCGATGTGAACATTCTATACGTCTCCCAGGTTTCTCGGACGTTTTATACATACCTACTTTCTTTCTTCTTGCCGAAAAGAAATAAGAGGAAATGAGAGAGGGCGAAAGGAGAAAGAAGAAGGCGGACCATGCTGCGGGTATACGTCGACCTGGGCTTGGCAAGCTGCGGGGAAGAGTAACGCAGTCCACCGGTCATTGCTACCGTCTTACATATATGTATTTATGTATAAAGCGACTTTTCTACTGGCCCCGAGCCCAAAGAATATTATACTCTCTCCGCACCGACGAGTCTAAGTGGCACGGCCATATTTAAAGTCGGAAGTAACGTAGTACGAAGCCACTCTTGCGATCCTTCACCCGCAGTGTTCTTTCTCTGTGAATAATGCAAGTCGCGACAAACCGCAATGAATCAGCATCAGACGGAATAACAAAAATTCTCGTACAAGCCCTGTTAAATGCAACTTTTTCATACAGTTTTCAAAAATTACAAATTTTTTTAAATATGCAAAAGTGTTAATTTGCTTAAAATCACAAAAATGTCACATTCGAAAAATGTTGGAAGATGTTTATTCTTCAAAATATGAATTCTTCTTATCGTACACTCAAATAATAACGAAAATTTTTGAAAAAGTGCACATTCAGAAAAATCATAGTCGGTCAAAAATGAGTCTCCTAATATATATGAACTCATTGTTAGAAGATCTCGTTGAAAAATCATAATATTCTCTCTGTACCCGCGCGCTCTCGTTTTGAGTCACCGAAATCTGGAAAAATATCTCGAATGCCTCAAAATCGTATCGATACGCGGGATGAATCGAAATTACAGCAACAAAGAGAAGCATAACTAAAGCGCCGAAGTCCTGTTGAGTACCCAATGAATACGAGGATCCCGGTATTACGGAATATGGTTAATTGTAACCATATCGAGCAAAATCCTATTTTTATCCACTCCCATAATTTTTGCATACTTTGATTGTCTCTACGCGTGACATATATTTCAATTAAAAACTAATGGATCCAATTTTTAGGTCCAATAAGGCTTACTCGGGCCAATTATGCTTTTTAAACCATGATGTATCGGTACTTACTAAAGTTTAAAAGGGCTGACGTGACTTAATTGCGTTGCTATTATTTTTATTACCATTTCAATAATTACAATTTTGACTGATCTCAAACACTGTAGGTATTCGGATGTAAAGACAAAACATGAAGGTTTTTCGAATTTTTAACTAAGTAATTATTACTTTATTCTTTAACAATATTAAAAAGCACTGATTAAAACTTCACGGTATTAAGACAAAGACTGAGAAAAAATTCTTGATTGTTTAAAATTAGAATCGATTTCACATTAAAACTATTAAGATTATTTTAATTGTGTTTTATTTTGATGACATGGATCGTGTTTTTATTATTCTTTACACATTTATAGCCTTGCTACTGTTCTTTGTGTAATACGAAATTAATTAATCACCGCCCAGTCACCTACGTTTTAAAAAAACGGTACTAGCATCGGGATCTCGTTTTTAGTCGCCAATACCGGGATTGAGATTCATCCGGTATCGCATGCCCTAATCGTGTAGCGATAATTACCAGAACCTATTTATCTTCCTGCACCAACGTATATGAAATTTCCCACGGCAATACTAGAGTAATGTCGAAATACCTAGATATCGTTAGAGAATGTTCTTCGAGACGACACCACGTAGTACAACACCGATGGAAGTGACGATCGTCGACATTTTGTTTTCTTTCGACTATTCATTATTTTATCACTAACGATCGTTGAAACGGAGTAAACATTTTTAATTGGTATGTTTCAGGTCCTGCCGCCTTGGAAATCCACCGAGTCCGGTTCGATATCCTTCAAAATTCGTACGAATGAGCCCAACGGTTTGGTTATGTACAGTAGAAGTGGCGCGTCTACTCGGGTAAGAACTTCGTCGTACTTTGTTACGTGTTGAAGAAAAAAAAAAGAAAAAAGGAAAAGAGGTCCAATGGTGATTTGGTCGAAAATATTAGTCATCGATCGCAAAATCATTCTCTCCACAGCCTGATCTGTTCGCCTTTGAAATTCTCGACGGTCATTTGTATCTACACATAGACTTGGGTAGTGGGCCGATAAAAGTGAGAGCGTCACGACGTCGAGTTGACAACGGCACGTGGCATGACGTCAGCTTACGAAGAGTCGAGCGAAGCGTTCACGTTGCTGTCGACGGGGATAAGGCGGATTACCGTACACCAGGTAATGCAGTTGTTACCTAACATTGAACAATACGAGTAGCTAGCTGCATTATCGGCCACCCGTAAGTGAGAAAATCTCTATCGGTGAACTCCATTGATTTTATAATAATAATATTTAGTGTAATTTTACATTTTATTTTGTTTGATTATATATATATATATATATATATACATATAATCCACGCAACGGATTACGATGCGTGGATTATACCTATATATATAATAAAACCTAATTAAGTTTTTTGTAAGTAGAAAAATACAAAATTTTGCAAGCATATCGCCGAACAATAAATTTACATGGCTTACGTAGGCTTAACTTTAAAAGATACTTCAAAAGCATGTAGCAGGGAATAGTAGTTCTTCTAAAATCTTAAAGAAAACTCTGCGATGGTCACACGGTTGACTAACAGTAACCATTTCTTTCATTAAAACCTTAATTAAAAATAGCGTTACTCGTGAGGCTATTTACTCTTATTCAGTATGAATCCTTAATCCAAATAAATATGGTAGTATTCTTGGGCATTTCATGTAGATTATGATTGCCCTTTACAGTATATGATTGTGATAAACCCTTTAAAAGAAATGATAGGATAAACCAACCGGGAAAATAATTCATAGAATGGACGGGCTTAGACCTAAGCATTGAGTGCTTTTCGAACAAAATTTGTTCGTATTGTGTAACGAAAAGTCTGCTGCAAACATTGTTTATAAAGAAATTTTCTAATCAAAGGCAGGTAACTTGACATTTTTCATTTCTTTTTTTTTCTAAATTACACCCGTGCAAAGCCGGGACGGGTCGCTAGTATATGTATATAATAAAAAATATCTAAAATTGCACTGGCCTTATTAAATATGTCATCATATGCAGGGCCACTGTTAAATATATTATTTCTTACTAATCGAAGCACATAACGTCTCTTTTATCATCTTGATAAGAATTTTCCATCGGTCTATTACTACACTGACAATGAGTGAGTGAAAGAGAAAACCATCAGACGTGCAAAAAGCATCGGATTAAACTCAAAGATAAATGTAATTTATATATAAATTACTTTATAAATGCGATTATTTATTACTTTCTTCACCTGTTTCTTATCGCCATCAAGAATTCTCCGAACGTTCCTAAAGTATTTCCTTATTAAACCGTCGAATAAAAGACGTAAGCGAGTTTCGGGTCGTCCTTTGTGAGAAAAGACGAGATGATAGATTTGGCGAGCGAGGGAACGATAAAGCGAAGTGAGAGAGAGAGAGGGCGAATGTCGAGCAAGCGTACGGACAACTGGTCAAATAATATTCGGAAAGTTCCTTACTTCCTTCTCGTACGTGTCAGCGAAACAGACGCGCGGAGTTTAACGGTAACGGCCGGAGGAAACAGGAACGTAAGGTGACTACCGCCTCCAACCAAGTTTCTTGAGACGACCTCGGTCTCGAGTTTGTCCCAAAGAGAAAGAAAGAGAGGGATGGATAACTCCGAGTAACTGCTGACGATATAATAGTTCGCCATACGCTCTACCAAAGTCTCGTACAACGTCCTGTTGTAGCGTCCCTATTAACTCTCCAAAGCATTTTATTCGACACAAAGGTCGAACGTATTTCAAAAGATTCAATTACAAAATCAATAACAACAAAAAATCATAATAATATCGTAATATACTTTCTGAAACGAGTGTGATCGGAAGTACTGCCATTTGATTTTATAAACAAAAAATATACGTCCCGGATACGACCTGTCAAAATGGCCAAGGAGATGAAAATGCCCACGACGAAACGAATCAAAAGTTAATTGCATAAATTTGTAATTATCTTTATCCATAGAGTGGCTGTGCGACTAAAACTTATTAGATCCCCCTTTCTGTTTTTTGAACACGTACGTGTTTACCTACCACATAACACGTTCGCACTCTCAATCCCCTGTCGTATCGAGTCAAACACTCTGAAATTATAGGCTGGAGTTATCGAAGTTCCTCCCAAACGAGGTGAGGAAAAGCCCTTTGAAGGACGATTCCGCAGAGTTTCGATGGGCAACTACAAGTACATACGCATATCGTATATTTGCGACTATATTAGAGGAACTTCGTGAGCGACTCTTGATATCTTCTTCCGTCGATCCGTCGATCTTCACACCACGCACCTAGCTTTTTACCGTACTGGACATATGAGTAGTACAAAATAGTTACATTTGAAAATGACAAAACGAATGGGCGAGCCAAATGTTTGAGGACAAGTAGAGCGTCATTAGAGATGCCTAAATCCGCCGGAATCCAATCAAATTTCCTTGTGCGTCCTCCGCCATCTTGGAAAAACAGACAATCATCGATATCTCTGCTGCTGCTACATGGATTTTTTTTTTTTCATTTTTTGGGGGAAAATATATTCTATGACTTCTTTTTGAAGGGTTTACTTATATTTGTCTAAAAAAAAGTTCCGACAAAAGAAGTGTGCTTAATTAATGTTTTAATTGTCTATTATCAATTATAGCGTCATCCTTTGCTTTTATCAAAATTTCGTTTAAACAATAAAATTATAATATTTTTAGGGTATCCTGCATTGTTGGATGCGAATGCCGTTTGGATTCCTTGCAATTATAATGAATAAAGACAACTTTGGCGCTTTCTATCTTGAGCAATATCCGAGTGATCACAAAATCAGTTATATAAAAATTGTTGGAAAATGAATTTCCTACAAGTTTTATTTTTAAAAAAATTATAACATTGGAAGGCGGCGCTATAATTGACAATAAGCAATTGTAAACATTAATTAGTCGTATTTCTTTGATCGTAACTTTTTTTCGTACACAGGTATCAAAAAATTTTTTAAGCGAAAGTCGTAGAAAATATTTTTTCCTACAAATCAAAAGAGAAAAACGAATATCCATCTGGAAGGAGCCAAGATATTGATGATTATCTGTTTTTTAGTTTTTTTTTTTCAAGATGGCGGAGAAAGCACAGAGAAATTTTGTTGAATTCCGGCGGATTTAGGCACCTCTAATGATCCTCTACTTGTCCTCAAAAATTTGGCTTGCCCATCTGTTTTGTAGATATTTGCCACTTTTAGATCTATCTTGTACTAATACATTCTAAATAGATTTGGTTACTCTACTCGGAAGTTCTGAAATATTGTTCGATGGAGGAGAGTTAACGGTTTCTGTCGTCTAATTCAATTAAAAAAAATATAATCGCTTACGTTAAATTTAAAAAAGGGATAGACTAATCAAAAAAGTCTACCGATCTTCTTAAATTCTACCCAAATTTGGCTTATTTTTTCACACGGAAACTAGTACGGAAATAAACTATTCTTCAATGAAGAATTGAAAGTTAATTATATAATGCCCATTTTGCATGCCTGAACATACTACGGGGGATTTAGAATCGCTACGTTACTTAACAATTACACGCCTGAGTGGTACACTATCTCGTCGATGACTAATTCGTTATTTCGTACACGGACGAGCCTGGCCTTGAACGATTATCACGCATGAATGAGCAACGAACAATGGAGCACTCGCGCCAGTTCCCCCACCGCTTCACTATACGCTCCAGCTTAATGCAAACCTCTCTCTCTCTCCCTCTCTCTCTCTCTCTCTCTCTCCCCCCCCCCCCCCCCAAATTTCGCTATTTCGCGGCAGTCCTTACGTTAAACTTACGTTCTCTATATATTTATAGACAAATGTGTTTCTATACACATTCGTGCAAATGTAGATGCAGACAAGAGAAAAGTTTACACAAAAAGTTTAAAGACCTGTCACAAATCGTAAAAATATTCGAGCCGGATAAACCAGACAACGTATCAAGGCGAAAATTATGGAATTTAAACTGACGCGAGAGCGAAGCTAAAAGCCCGATGGAAATCAACGGGAATTTGAGAAATGTCGAAACAACGTCGGTGATGTTCGTATTGTGCGAGATTATTCGAATAGGACGCCGTTTCGAGTAATTGGTAAATAATTCAAATTGATTTAAATATGACGTATCGCGACGTATTTGGATTTCAATACGTAAACCATTATTATAATCGATATATCAAAGGATTGTACTACAATTCTCTTCGGTGTATCGAAACTGTATACATACATATCTTCTTATATTATAAATGGAAAAATTGGTTGTCTGTTTGTTTGTTCGTTTGTCACAAATAAGCTCCTATAACATTCATCCTGTTGCGATAACAATTTGGTGAATTGAATAACAAGCGAAATAAAACACAATCATTTGTTTTAACGACTCGATTGACTCGATATTTACGAGTTGCATAATTCATTTGACAACGAATATCAAATTATCCAACTGACTTCTTCAATTCGTTTAATTTGCCAGGCATTCCGACTTACACCATAACATTGAAAATTCATCAATTAAATAGCAGCGAAAATACAATGTTAAATGGAAAATTTAAAAGCGATGATGTACTGCGCCGTATCGCAATGATACGAACAGATATGCCATTTGATTTCAAACGTTTGCAGTTTCCATTGCGACTCGCATTTGCAATAGCCATCAACAAAGCACATGGACAATCACGGCAAATGTGTGGATTAAATTGGAGAAATTCATGCTTCATACATGGACAGCTATATGCTGCCTGCTCACGCATAGGAAAATCGTCGAATTTATTCGTGTGCGCACCAGTCGGAAAGACAAAAAATATTGTCCATGAAAAAGTACTTGAATGAACACAATTAAAAGAGAATCTTTCATTGGCATTTACTGTAAAATAAATTACAACATAAAATCAGCATTACAACGCCGGCCGGGTACTGCTAGTATACATATATAAATATGGGTAATTCCATGTGAAATCGGACACCATTTACATTTTGCATTTCCGATTAAAAAAAAATGAAGGTTGGAAAATGGTTTTTGTTTTGGTACTACTTGAGACGAGCCTCCATGATTTTTTCAATTTTGTTTTATCAAGCCCTTGGAGAGATACAAATTGTTGACAAATTCCGCGAATTTGCGGTTGTAAACGTACTTTTCATAAAAAATACAGAAAACATATTTAAACCATATGCGTTTTTCAAATTTCAATAAGAAATTATAATTTTTAACAATGTTTATAGCAATCGATTCTCTTCAAAGTTTTTTGAGAAAAACTGTTGTCAATTTAACAAATTTCAAGTCTAGTTTTAAATAAAAGAATGGACAAACGATGGGATGTATTTTTTTTTATTTCTCAATTTTCATACTTTTAGTTTTACATGTTGCAAAATTGTTGAAAATAAATTTATATATTCGAAAATTACCGTTAATACTTATCATAGTAACACCTAATCGTAGTAATTATTGATTATTCTACAGAATAATTGAACGGAAACGATATGTACAAAAACATAAAAATATATATACACCTAGCTTTTTAAAAAAATCCCAAAGAAATTGAAGATGTAAAAGCTAAAAATGATGTGCGATTTAGTTTGGGATGTCCCATATATGAAGTTTCTTCTAACTCGTATTTCCGAGCGCTTTATACGTCACCTGGACATTTTACGACGACGGGAATACTTACTCTCGATTCGAAGACCGGTTTATCGTTCAGATTTTAATTATCACTCCCACTGACGCAATTTCCAATATGTAAACAAAAGGACGGGATAAAAAAAGTCATTACAAGTCGATCCATGAATGACTTTATGTTGATTCCCAAAAATTCACAATACATACCAACATTCGCAAGACTTCTCATATTTGATCCACGATCTCTATAGCCACGATGGATTACATACCCAAGAACCGTGATTGCTTCTCGCGTCAAAATATTTAGCGAGTGAACAATGTTTGCAGCTGACCTTTCTTTACACAATACGAACAAATTTTGTTTGGAAGTGACGCGCGAAAGGTTTACGTATAGTTGTCCACGGGAAAAGCATTCAACGCTTAGGTCTAAGCCCGCCCGGTTCGTGAATTATTTTTCCGGTTGATTTATCCTATGATTTCTTCTAAAGTGTTTATCACAATGATATATTGTAAAGAGCAATTATAATCTACATCAAATGCCCAAGAATACTATCATATTTATTTGGATTAAGGATTCATACGGAATAAGAGTAAATAGCCTCGCGAGTAACGCTATTTTTAATTAAAGTTTTAATAAAAGACACGGTTACTGTTAGTCAACCATGTGACAGATGGAAATATGCCATCGCGGAGTTTTCTTTAGGATTTTAGAAGCCCTACAATTATGTAATACATCATTTTTAAATATCACTCAAAGTATAGCCTATGTAAGCCGTGCAAATTTATTTTTCGGCAAGTTGCTTGCAAAATATTGTTTTTGTCTATTTGCAAAAAAAATAATTAAATTTTATTATTTATACTATAAATCTTGCACAAAAAAGTATCTAAATGATGGTAATAACCGCATCAAAATCTCTTGCGCGGTTTAAAAGAAGTTAGCGGATAAATAACCAGACGTGAAAAACGACTTTGTTTTATTCTATGTAGAGAAACAGCTCATGCAGTTATGAAAATCGCAGAATTTGATACATAATACTAATTTTATCTTTTGTAAAATTTCGAAATTTATTGGTTAAATGTTGAAAAAGTAAAAATATAGTTTTTTACCCTTACGACCGATAAGTTCCAAAATATCGAAAACAATATCTTGATAACCTCGCTATACCACAAGTTTTCAATTGTCTAGTCTAATGATATGTTCCGAAGTATTAAAGAAATGATATTCCATTGTTTCGCTACATTTTGCAAAAACGTAAGAATATCGAACTTAAATAGTTATAACTTTGCTCCTGTTGAATTGATTTTAATTACCTATGGAGCTTTTTAAAAATAGACTCATGAATCTAGAGAGTGGCGGTGGGGACATTCTCGCATGTAATTTTTTGTGGCTGCGACGAATTGACAATTGCGAAAATTCGATCCAAACGGGATATGTCTCTGGAAAAAATCATATAAAACGATGAACAACTCTAAAAATTTGTGAAAAATTGAAAATTCCTTGAAAAACCGAACGAGCCAAACAGCGTTTCGAAGCTTACTTAATAAAGTTTTAACTTAAAATAATAAAGGAGCTACACCTTCTGAAGAAAATAAAGTTAACGCAATATGAATGAAGCTCGGAATTCTCTTGTCGTGAACCAGAAAGCTAAAACTTTGTATTTCACCAACGCTAACTCTCACGTTGACCTTAGAAGTTAGAAGAATCAAAGACCTTAGAAGAATTAAAATATTATAAAATTAACAATAATTGTTCGCAGGTGATTCGACGGGACTGGATCTTGACGGATTACTCTATATCGGTGGCGTGGGTGTCCCCTTCGCGCCTCTCACCGTTCCACCAGTACTCTGGAGCGGAGCCCTGAGGCAAGGTTACGTGGGATGCATGAGGGATTTGGTAATCGACGGCCAGTCTGTAGATATAACCGGATATGCCCAACAGCAGGATTCTGGTAAGATTAGATCAAGAAAAGTATAATCCTTGCAATTCAATCGATAAAATCAAACAATCATGAAAATCAAATCGATTCTTTATCAATAAACAATAAATGTCGATGCTACCGCCTTAAATATGTATAACCTATATGTATATGTATGTGAGCATAGAATACATGCGAGCACAAGAGCTCCACAAGAATCTGCTTATATACATATATATATGTATGTGCGCATGACGTTCCAAGCGACTACCGAAGCGAGCAAATTTGTTTAAATTTCGCAATAAATTCTCACGAATTCATCAATTTATATGATTTTTGTATAAAATATAACTAACTAATAGTCCATAAACAATTATACGTGAAAAAAAAAAAAAAAAAAAAGTTCGCTGCGGACAGGATTCGAACCTGTGCGGGCATAGCCCATCAGATTTCGAGTCTGACTCCTTAACCACTCGGACACCGCAGCTTATGAAAGTCTCTTCCTATACTAGTAACTTGAGCCCGCTTCGGTATACTTTTTTCGTAACATGTCTTCAAAACTTTTTGACATTATAATAAACCCCTACCAATATAATATTGAAAAAATATTCACAAAATTTGTTAAATATATGAATAAAAATAATAAAAAAATAAAAGTTTCTGTGAAAAAGTAATCTTTTTCTCGAGCCCATTTTGGACGAATCTCTTAACATTTCGAAAGGTTAAAAGCTTCTATTTTCTAATTTTAACGTAATCTCGTGAACTTATGTGACCTTGTTTATGCTACAGCTCGTGGCTGAGGCGTCACGTTTTAGATTTCTGAGGAAAACAGCAGATTCGCCAAATCGTACCAACTTGTACCAACTATTGTTATATAAAGATATATACGTGCTATACATATTTCGATAAACGCGCCTTGCAGGTGCAGTGAGGCCTGCTTGTCACGCTCAATCAGCTCATTGTACTACCCAGCCGTGCATGCACGGTGGCCATTGTCTCGAGGGTTGGAACAGATTTCATTGCGATTGTACGGGAACTCCTTACACCGGCCCCACGTGCGGCAAGGGTAAGTACCGACTCCCGTGAGACTTATATCCGACGTTTGCATAGCCGATATAACACGCTATATGGGACGTTCCATCTCAATTTGATAAATCATTCAGTCTTTTTATAATTTTTTTCAGTCACTCCGGAATTAATAATAATAAACAAAGAAAATGATTAATACGAAATAATTTACCAAGTTTAAGAAATTTGCAATTGGTTTGCGATATTGGAAAAAAAATAGCTGCATGTCGATGTGAGATGTAACGATCGTAAAAATAATTTTGAACCCGATCCTGGTGAATGAAGGTGATAATGTTGCTGTTGATACGAGCTCGAGCGTCCCATATATGTAGGTATACCTACAATCGTATACACCGAATGCACCCAAAAGCGTATCACGATAATAAAAGCAAATGTTACTACCATCTCGTTGGCCGAATAAAAAATGATAAGATCATTTACGAGTAGGAGAATCGATCAAACGAATTTAATAACAAAGTCAAAATTGCATTTAAATATTCTCAGGTTTATCATTTATCATTTAATAATATGACTATGATCAAGAATTGTTGATAAATCGTTATAGGGAAAAACTATAGAAATATACCGATGTAAAAATATAATATCGTTAATTAGATGCCTCGACGTTACATCTGAATGGAAGTCAACAAATGACAGCTCTAATGCCCGAGGACTCGAAGACTCAGGCTGAGGAGATATCGATAAGGTTCAAGACAACGAGACCGAAGGGTCTTCTCGTTGCGACGAGCCTCGAGAACAGCTCGGACAAATTACAAATATCATTGGAAAAAGGAACGGCCAAAATGCGAATACACATAGGAGATCGAGAAAAGGTGAGTCAACGAAATTTTATCGATCGTTTGTTATCATTCGATAATACGAATACGAACCAATATTTCAGAATAAATGTCGCCGCGCCATTTTATTTTTTCATTGAAACGATCATCTATCATCTCCTTAATATTATATCTGTTCGATCTCGATGAATTTTCGAGCGGTATGACGTTCACCGGATGCAGATTTGCAAAATATAATTATTCGATAACATGCACAGGCACCGTGTTTGATTAATTATTTGAAAGGGCATTGAAATGGCATTTAAACCATTCACGTTCTCATATAGGCATATATATATATATATATATTAGCGATACCCGTCATGCTTTACAATGTCGTTTTTTCGTCATAATTTATTTTACAACAAATGTCAATAATGAAAGAAGTTTTTTTTTAAATACACAATACTTTTTGTTTTTCCATCTGGTGAGTACGAATAAATCCGAAAATTTTCCTAGGCGTAAGCAGGAAAATTTTCGGATTGTGAAGCATTACTTTTTCAAATTTAATTGACACACTTGTATAGATTGTCCCGGTGCTTAGGTAAGATTCATTGCAAATAACGAGTCGCACCGGAAATTGCAAACGTTTGAATTCGAATAGTACATCTCTTTTAAATAAAAAATTAAAAATGATAGCTTTGATGATATTGTTTATCATTTTTTCCACTGAAAGCCTGGTACCGTTGCAAAGTGATGGTGGATCGATGTTTCGTAGAAGAGTGATCGCCAAGCCAATTTTCAATGTTAAACCGTGTCGCAGTGTGACTGGCAAGTCAAGTGAATTTAAGAATTCATTTGACTAATTATCAATTTCTTCTTAATTAATTAAAGTATCGATCGACTTGTTCGTTTTAGCTGCTCCTAGTATTTTGTTTTGAATCTTGAAATTTATATATTTGCCATCGGTGTTTTTTGCTGTTAATACAGCACGTTCACTCAACCATTCATAGTTTCTGAAATTATGTGCAATATTTGCCAAAACTTTATTAATCAATTTGTCCGTTGTTGCTGTTCTTTTACGAAAGTTCGTGCGTGGTCGTACACTTTCTAACAATCTCCAGTGTTGCTTCTCGGTGCTCGTTAGTTTCTGAAACTCGTAACGTATTTTTCCTTTTTATTTGAGGTGTAGATCTTTCAATGGCTTCCCGATTTAGAGTTATGATTAATTTGACATTCGCTGTCACATGAATTATGCAACTCGTATATAATACCAGGTCGCTCGAGTCGTTAATAAATAAGTGTCTTTTAGTTCGCTTTTCCTTTGTTGGCATACTTTGACAGCTGTCAAATTATTCTTTATACATAGACATACATAAATGTTAATTTTGTTTCATTCCCCGCGTATTTATTTCAATGTATAATATTTTTCTACTAAGGCAGAAAGCGTTGTGCGTGTGGGTACTAAAACTGAAATAGTAGAGAGAGAGAGAGAGAGAGAGAGAGAGAGAGAGAGAGAGAGAGAGAGAGAGAGAGAGAGAGAGAGAGAGAGAGAGCTGTTGGGAATGATTTATGCAAAAGAGCCGGGAAATAATCATCGATTCGCTCTCCCCCAGATGAGCAAAGCATGTACAACCGCGGATTCTCGCGTCGATCTCGTATTTTCACCCCTTGCCATTCTGAGAAAATCCTATGATATTTATACGTAGTGCATATATCTCGTTATAGGTATATAGTATAACTTGTGTTCCTCGCAGCCTCAATTTTCACGAGAGGTCGAACGACGAATTTCCCTGCTTTGCCTCGGTTCTGTATGCGTATTACTCGATATGTGCCAAATATATGTATATATACAGATATGTATAGGTATTAATGTAACGAGGACGCAGCATGGAATTTAACGCCCAACCGCTCACTAATTTCCTCGAACGTTTCAATCTCAGAGGGCGAGGAGGTGGAGGAGCGGAAAGCCTGAAAGGAAAAGGGACCGAAGATCCTGTGGGATTTTCGATAATTGCTGCGCACGGCGACGTAGCTACCAACGCGATCGATTAGAGAAATTTCAACGGACCACGAGTCCAACGAAACTCAATTTGCATTATACAATAATGTCGTCAATAATCCCTTGAGTGCTCTTACAATTAGAGGATGTTCCCACAGAGAGAGAAAATGACTCAATATACAATATCAACGTCGATAACGGAAAAAAAAATCAATATAAGTAATCATTATTCACAACGAATGGCTTTAAAAAAATTTTTTTTAAGTCACTGCAAGCCAAAGAGCATTTCGAAGCAACGAAAGTAGAAAAAGTTCGCGATCGGGGATAAATGATTAATTTTCGTGAAATTCTTACGATTCGCAACGGTAGTGCCGATACGGAAGACGATCGATGAAAAAAAACAATCAAAGACCGGGCCCGTCAGATTGTTCTTGGCAAAGTCTGCGAACAGACCTTTTCTCTTTTAATATCGGATAAAGGCCGTCTGCGCTCCTCTTCTTTATTATTATCATTCATTCGCTGTCTTCCTTTTTCTCATTTTTCTACAAGCGATAGGTATATATATATATACGCACCGTATATTATAACCTCAGCTTTTCAATCAAGTCCGTGGCGCTTGAATAATTTCTTTACCGCAAGAGGCTCTCGTCGTGTCTATAGAACCGAGACTTTTGAAGCGTAATTCCGTCTCCTCTCGCTATATTCACCTGCCATTATTCGAGCGCTCATCGATGGAACGAAACAGGACCTTCTCTTGACCTAGACCGCACTGTGGTGCGAGAATGTAAAAAAGAAATTGATCAAAATGTTCATTACGCTGTAAAATATGATTTATGCGAAATTTGCAAGTAATTCGATCGTCGTATCGACGATATCACGATCGGAGCTCTCGTTATCGACAGGGAGCGAAGAAAATTTTGAAAGATCTCTCAGCAAGCCTGATCGACGTACAAAGGTGCTCGCTGATGGAACGAGACGCTCATCTTTGTAGGGTTCACTTCCTCCGTCACATCGAGACGATACTACGTCTATCCCACAGCTGACGGCTGCACCTGCAGAGCGTCGTATATACAGGGTAGGGCATCGAAAGTAACCAGAGCGTTTCATATGAAAACAAAGCGAAATATCGAAAATTATTTCAGACAAACAGTTGTAAGATATCGAGGGGGACAAAAGATGACGTTAATGAATTCTTCCCTGAATACAAGCTTTGCCATTAACGTATGACCATAAAATGAAATGTAACGGAGTAAAATCCGGAGACGGGCGGGCCAGTTGACCGATCCTCTACGCCCTATCCAAGTGCGAGATCTCTCATACGTTATAACTATTATACAAAATATCTCATAATCTAACAATTTTACGACGTTAGTGTAATAATACTTTTATACCCGAAATTGAACACTCTTTCGGTTCCCGGCAAAAAAAGTTTACCATCCTATTTTAAAAAGCAAAGTTGACCACCAAATAACCTTAGTACTTGCATTCAGGGGAGAATTCATTTACGTCGTCTTTTGTTTCCCTCGATATTCTACAACGTGTGTCTGAAACAATTCTTGATATCTTGCTTCGTTTCCATATGAAACGTCCTAGTTACTTTCGATGCCCCACCCTGTATACACAACAGGACCTGCAATACTATATTACATAAACATATACGTTTATACTATATAAACATATATGTATAGATTGAATTCGTCGTGGTCCGCGCAATGAGAATCAAGTGGAGCGTTACGAAGCATCTATTCGCTCGCCGCGATAGCTCGCCAGTAAATGCGATAGATATGCATTCTGGCCTCGATGCATTGTCGTAATCCGCATCAGGTTCGATCCCACATATTCGTACATAAATCTAAAATGACTGTAGCGATAAACCGGCAATTTGTTTCTTTTTCCTTGGTAGATAAGGTATCGCGAGATCAAAATTTATATAGGAATATGAAAAATGGTCATGTAGGACATTTCGTACGGTGGAAGGAAGATCTAGGACTCGATTTACAAAAGAGATTTAAGGTCACGTGTCAATGGTCGGATCCTTTTTTGCAGATTCTATTCGCTGGCCAAGGTCTGAACGACGATATGTGGCATACGTTGAGATTCTCGAGAAGAGCAACGAGCCTTAAATTTCAAATCGACGACGAACCGGCCATTAGAGGTGAGTTCAAATTAAATTAAACCGATGTCGACGTTTTCACTTATTTTTCGTTTATAAAAAGATTATTAATGACTGAATTAGTGAAAAATTGACTAATCCAATTAGTAAATGCATGTTTCACTGATAGAATAGTAAACAAAATAGTAAATTAGGCTTACTAAAGCAAATTAGTAATACGATTGACTATTATTTAGTAAATACAGTTTACTAATTCATTAGTGATATTAGACGATCACTAATCAATTAGTACAGGTCACTCAGCGATCGACCAATCACAGGCGCCAGCTCCCGACGCGATACTTCCTTTGTTCTGCCATTGTGATATCGGAGGCATCATTTTCTCGTGTCAGTGCGTTCTTGCACAGTGCGAAACGGCGAATCTTATTTTATAAAAGTTTTAAGGAGAAAAGCAAAAAGTGTACGAACGTTTCGTTTTCTTGTCGATAAGTATGAAATTATTACGTATCATTCGCGCGAAGAATTGCAATCGGCTGGTGCATGAACGTATCAGCTGTGCTGATTACTAATTGTGTAGTCAAATGTTACTAATTCAATTCTGACTAATCCATTTTGACTAATCGAATTAGTGATTTTTCACTAATTATTAGTGACCCACTTTTCGCCACACGAATTAGTAGAATATGACTAAAATTTAATGCAATTTCACTAATTCAAACTTGGAGAGCATCAATTATTATTGTCATTAGTATTAGGGTAGTTTCGCGTATTATGACCGGTTGACCAATATGGCTTACTACTATTTCTACGAAAGTAATCGACTTTAATGTAAAACAGACCTACTACGTTTGTGCAACCCTACCTCGTATGTGCCTGTTACAGGCAAAGATCCAAAATTGCGTATTTCGATGTTACTTCTTTGGAAACTATTCAACTATTACGGTTATTCGAATTGTACTTTTTTATATTATTCCTTCAGAGTTTTAAAGGCAAACCCGTAATCGATAGTGCGCTCACAATTGTGTGTACAAATTACTCACTGGTTTTTACTACATTAGATCTTATACTTGTCAAAAACGTTCCAGCGGCCAATATGACTCGCCAGGTAGAGGGTCATGTTCAAGGCTGATGTTGTAAGCTATGGGCTCGTAAAGAATGCTCTGGAGTGCAAAATAACGTGCGATTTAGTGTTTGTATCGTTTGCTCTGGCGGGCAATATGGCTGACAGCATTTACGGCTAATATGTCCCTAGGACATAATACTCAACCACGTTTAAATTACAACGATTCTTCAATTTTGCACAAATTTCTATTTTCAATTACTCTTTAATTTTATATCGCCTTAAGCTTCTGATTATTGATCACTAGCGAGTCGCTCCGGCTTCGCTTCGCGTGTGTAATTAAGAAAAAAAGGAGTAAAAAATTTTAAGTTACCTGCCTTTGACTGTAAAATTTTTTTATAAACAATGTTTACAACTGACTTTTCTTTACACACTATGGACAAATTTTTTTGGAAGTGACACGCAAAAGGTCTACGTAAGCAAAAGCACTCAACGTTCATAACTAGCTTTAAGCCCGCCCGATCCGTGAATTATTTGTCCGGTTGCTTTAACCTACGATTTCTTCTAAAGTATTTATCAGAATGTTACGCTGTAAAGGACAATTATAATCTTCATTAAATACCCAAGAATATTATCATATTTATTTGGATGAGGATTCATACATAATAAGAGTAAATACTGTCGCGAGTAACGCCATTTTTAATTAAAGTTGTAATCAAAAATATGATTACTGTTAGTCAATCAAAAATATGATTACTGTTAGTCAATCGTGTCAATCGTCTTCGATAGAAATATGCCATCGCAGAGTTTTCTTTAGGATTTTAGAAACACTACAATTATCTAGTACCACATTTTGAAGTATCTCTTAAAGTTTAGCCTATGTAAGCCATGTAAATTTATTTTTCGGCAACTTGCTTACTAAATTTAATGAAGTTTTATTATATATATATATATATATATATATATATATATATATATATATATATATATATATACAAACCTTTCGTGAAAAATTATCTAAATGATGCTGAAAACCGCATAAAAATTCGGTGCATGGTTTAGGAGAAATTGGCGGATAAACAGACAGACCGATGCGATAAGCAACTTTGTTTTATACTATGTAGAGGTTAATAAATTCAACTACTGACGTAACTAATCAAATCTGCTTGATCTCGTATACTTCGAATGTTATTTCCAAAAAGGTTTATGGAATGCCATAATACCCAAAACTACATTATTATTATTATTATTATTATTATTATTATTATTATTGTTGTTGTTGTTGTTGTTGTTGTTGTTGTTGTTATTATTATTATGGAACATTTAATCCCAGACTCACGATGAACCAATAACAATCCGAGAAAATTCATTATCAGTTCGATAATTCATTGATAAAAATACTTTCTTATTTATAAATTTGATACGAATGAAAAAATAACTTGATAATTTTTCATTTGTTTCTCACGACAATACACGCATTTTGCCCAATTTCGAATTCTCGCTAATAACTAACGAAGAAATTATCGATAATACGGCAATCAATTATCGCAAAGGCAAATAACTAACGAAGCTATTATCATTTCGATCAAACAGATTTCCGTTATCACTGGCCACATATACGTATACAATTTAATATATATCGAGTTAGTAGTAAACGAGCTATAGGTGCAAAATCACACTGGTACCTCCTCGAGTTTCTACGAACCTACCGTCTCGTAAGAGGGAGAGAGAGGGTTAATTAATTGCGGCGAATCTTCCGTAATTAATTACCCAATTAAACGAAGAGATTAGTTGATTAAGGGGCTATGCTACGCTCGAGAGTTTCACGAGCACAATATTCCTGCGGCAAGGCGAATCGTTTGTACTTATATATCTATAGGCAATTAATTATACATGTACCTACCTACAGAAATTTCGCGTACACGTTGAGAACCAATGAATTTCAGATCGTTAAACGATGTTAACGCTCTTTCGTTACGATATACTTAGCGCATTATAGACCCGACAAACTCATAAGCGCATAAATTTCTCCAAGGTGTACGAAGTTTCACGCAGAAACAAAATAGTTCGTTACGTATCGTCGCCGTCTACGCTCTTCTTTATCGTTGTCGTAGAATTTTTCTTTCTCAATGCCGCGATATCTACGTGCCAGTTTTCGAGTAAACAAGACAACTTTGCCATACTGATCTGGGGGGGGGGGGGGGGGGGGGGGGGGGGGGGGGGCATCTTATAAAAGAACATACATAAACCATTATTCCCGCTCGTATGATGTCACGAATTCCCAATGTATTGCAACTTTGAATAGAGTGTAAAACGAAAATTGCCGAGT
Organism: Tryphoninae sp. B BG-2022a; assembly: GCA_030523005.1. Lineage (NCBI taxonomy): Eukaryota > Metazoa > Arthropoda > Insecta > Hymenoptera > Ichneumonidae > Tryphoninae sp. B BG-2022a. The sequence goes on along the minus strand of JAPYZU010001115.1, from coordinate 19,347 downwards.
ACGAATAAAACATTTTAATAAAAAGTAATAAGCACGAATGGGTAACGAGCCCGCACGATTATATATAATATAATAAATTATAATATTTGTGTATAGTAAGCCTAGAAACGTCAAAGAGATATATTATCTAAGGAGAGGCGTCGTTAGGAACGTATTATATAGACCTGTCGTTGACCTCCCTTAATCGTCGTCGGTGAAATTCGCGGTGTCTGCAGGAATTATAACGGGACATATATATATATAAAGGTAAAAGACAAAGCTCGGAGGCGCCACGATGCTTCACGCTCTCTCTTTCTCTCTCTCTCTCTCTCTCTCTCTCTTTCTATCGTTCAAACTCCATCTATATAGCGTACGACCTCGTGCGGCAATATCGTATTTCAAAATCCCTATTTAGCATAAATATCCGACAGCCGAGAGAAAACCGAGAGGCGAGAAAGCTCGCAATGCCACCAGTAATACCTATATATATGATGCATAGTGCTATTGGAGAGGAAATATTAGTAGGAGGGCTAGATCGAAACAAAGAGCGGCAGGGAGAGAGGAGGTTGCACTCGACTCCTCCCCCACCGCTGTGAAATATATCGGTCCTTATATCGCTCATTTTCCACCGAAGCAACCCCTCGAGGGTGCAACGACATCCAAAACTTCCTCGACGTCTCGTGCTAGTTCTCGAAATCCAAATTCACCAGCATTGCACGGAATAAAAAATATTCGCAAAGAAAAACAAAAAACCAGATATCGCATCGTTAAAGTTTTACGGAAAAAATACGAGCATTTCAACTCAAAGTTTGTCCGATAATTAAAAAATTTCGCACACTGCGCAATATTTCGATTGATTATCCAGGTCGACATGATTTTTGGGTCTGACTTATGTCAAATTTTGGTTTCTCCTATGTTAGTAATAAAGGGAAAAATAATTTCTTTTTGTCAAAGTTTGCTTTTGTATAAAACAGAGCAATTTTTTGAATTTTAAGTAACATGGCTAATTTTTTTATAATTTTATTATAAACTACAGTCAGAAAAAATTTAGCTAGACATCGGATTCTTTGTAATTCAAGAATAATGATTAGTAATAGGGTGCAAATATAAAATTGCCGAAAATCAAGTTTAAAAATGAATAATTTTAGTGATTTTGTTTACGTTCGTCCGAATTTTTTCGTATTAAACCCCAAATGTAATCTACCATCATATTCTCGTTATACTACTCTTGGTAACACAATTATTGAATATTCAAGTTACAAAAATATTAACATGTTCAAAACACTTTTAGATTTTAACTTTTAGTTTCTCACTTTTTAAAATATTTTTTCCCGTTAACAAAAGCAAAGAAAGATACCCATTTTTTATCTTGATTCTGAATTCGCCGGCTAAACTAGGCTTCATAAGCTTACAATTAGTAAAGCTGTAAACTCGTTGCCAAGGAAAATTGTTTGCTTCGTACCTACTTTGATAAATTCGCCGCAGATAAAATAGAATGAATCAACATCTTGTCTTGATGCCATTTTCTAACGCAATAATGAACTAACAGGGTTGTTGTAGCTGTGAAAAACAAGTAAACACTCACTACTATGCCCTACGCGAGTAATATGCAATTTGCTACCGTTTTGAGCAAAGTGCTATCTCCTGCTACTCGTAAAATCAATTAAAATCTTCAAAACTTACTTATCGTCGTAAAACATATAAAATTCAACTTTAAAAGGTAAGGTGATTAGATATTTTGATGTTTTTCGACGCCTAGCATCGGAATTTATGCATTCAAATAAAAACCGACAAAGAAAAAGTTATTTTGTCGACCTGTGTTATTGAAGTATTTCGTATATTCGCGTATCCCTGAAATCAATGGAGAAACAGGTTTTAGGTACATCATTCTATTTGTCTTCTTTGGTTTCGAATTGAAACGACGCTTGTCGCAAAATTAGATTGCGTTCGAGCGTACAATCAATTCGCACGCCATTAATTATTATTATGACGGATGCAATTTCGTTATTACGGTAACCAGTTGCGCATGTATTTATAGCTCACTGTCGAGGAATGTATATCCCCGTAGGAAATTGACGAGCAATTAGGGGGCGTATCTAATTAGGGAACGGTCTATCTACACCGTATGTTACATAACTATATATATATATATATATATATATATATATATATATATATATAGCACTGGTTAGTACAGTATACAAGCCGAAACCTAAAATGGAAATTGGGCAAATGGAGCGATACGAAAGTAAAGCCGAAGAGACTGATCGAAAATAAATAACGATAATGACATAATTATATATTATTAATTAATCGATGTAAGCGTAATTGAAGTAATAAAATTTCGATTTAAATGAAATCTAATTATAGTTCATTGATTCGTCGTATTTTTTATTAAAGCCGAGATTCAATTGGGGAAGCAAGGAATTTTGGAATTTCGTACCCTCCACGTCGGTGGATATCTCCACAGCGGCGAGAGTATTCCTCATTTCGTCGGTCGATTGCAACAGATGTGGTTCAATGGGCATCCCTACCTCGAAATCGCGAGAAGCTCTGGCGCTCATCAAGGCTCGCATCAGGGTGTTACGCCGATAATAAGGGTTACGGGAAAATTTGGCAAACGTCATCATCCGGTTCATCATCCAGTTACGTTCACGTCCAAACACACTTTCGTGGGACTACCCGTCCTCAAGGCTTACGTCGAAACGAACATATATTTTCAAGTGAGTATAACGAACGGTCAATTAATTTAGTAATTTTTATTATTATTACGGTTTTTTTCACAATTTTATCATCTCGCAATAAACATTTATAAAACTAATAATGTATTCAATGAGAAGAGACAGTGACATAGGGTCCTAGTTTCGAATTCCTGCTGATACAAATGAAATCTTTTAATGTTTTATTTTTCGTGCTCTTTCGGTGATTCGGAACCCACCTAAGAAAAAACTGTAGGTCCACTGGTATTGTTGCTGCTGGAATTGTGTATGAGGCGAGGCTCCAACATATACTAGACGGTATATACGGCGCCCTCGTAAACCCTCCAAAAAATGGCAGAAACTTTACATTGTGATTGAGCGAAGAGTGCTGAAAGGTCCATGAACCCTCCCATAAGTGCTTCGTCAGACAGAGTAGATATCGAGAGCGGGGTCACAGAGGACGCATTTTTCGAATTTAGCATTGAGAGCGAGCTCACGGAGGATCCATGATGCCCCCGGATTTAAGCTGGAGGGCACATTAACATTGAGCGGAGGCAGGCGGCTCATGCACTACAAAGGAAATAAGCTCTATGTGATTAAGACGAACAGTATAAATTTCGACTCGGGTTAGAATTTGTGTATAATAACCAGTTCGGTCCAATTGTTATCTACCGAATATGCGCCACGTTACCGATCTATCTATCTAGAGTAGGTACTGTATGAAATTTAGGCAGCTTATTCGGTCGAATAAAATTCACCGAAACGTTTAAACTTTTCAATATTTCAACGAGCCACTTGTAGTATTTCAAAATTCGACAAATTTTTAAACGAGTATTAAAAAAATCCGTAACAGAGGAAAAACCCGATATTCCGATGCGTTTTAAATTGTCTCCATTACGAATTGGAAAATTAAATTTTGCGTTCATCGCGAACATAACGTATTTTTTGAATATTCGCATTTATTTCGAGAATGGAAAATAAAAAATATTGCATTTGATGGTTTTTCATGGTCGTAGCTTGGTTTACGAATAATCATCCTCTTTATCACTCCCGGTAATAAAATAACCGATTTCATATAGCGAAGCCAATTGAGTGCCGGTCCTCTGCATTGCGTTCGCGTAAATTCACAGGAAGATAGAGCGAGGCGGACAGAGCCGCACAGTATACATACGATGGTAGATGAACCTTCCGGTCCCAATTCTCATTTAATTTTGAATATATGACCGCGAAACTTCTGGCGGTACGGACTCTTGTCACACGAGAGATTCCGTGTTTGTGGAGTTATGTCGAAGCAAAGTCCGATTGTCGGAGGACAGTGAGATGGACTCGTGTATATTGCTCGTAATACACGTTTAACGACTTTATATATTCTCGACGGAAGTATCCTATATGTGTATACGAGTGTATATAGAACGCTCGATCCTCGCTAGGCAATTGGAAACGATCGTGAGAATTTCCCGTTCAAATGCACGGAGATATTGCCAAGCTCGTCAAAACCAGACACAGGACAATAATCGTTAAAACGCGGTTATATCGTTTCGATAAATAAATAATGTTCGATGTATCGATCTTTAAACTTTAAGCTTTGGTTTTGTTTATCGTTTCGACCGTAAACAGTTACGATCCTTCGTTTGTATTATTATCCCACGCCATTTTGCACATTCACATTTTTCTTAAACTTTCCGTTCTCACAACGAATATTGACAAAAGTCACTCGAGAACCTTTCGTTATAAATTCGAAAATTAAAGTTTCTTTTTTTGTATATTAAATGACAACTTTTTCTAATTCAACACGAGAAAAACGAATAAGTTGATTCTTCACAACACTGGACGAGAACGTAATTTATATCATTTCGATAAATAAATAATGATCGAGGTATCGATCGTTAAGTTTTAAGCTTTGGTTTTGTTTATCATTTCGACCATAAACATTAATGACCTTTCATTTTTATTACCTATTATCTCGCGACATTTTCCACATTAACCACATTTTCGACATTTTCCACATATACCTATATTAAATGAAAACATTTTTTTGTAGTTTAACACGAGAGAGGCGAATGGTTTGATTCTTTACAACGCTGGACGAGAACGTGATTTCATCGCTGTGGAAATCATCGACGGACACATTCATTATCTGTTCGATCTCGGTGACGGACCTATCGAAATTCTAGATACTTCAAAATCTCGACTGAACGATGGAAAATGGCACGCCGTCAGCATCGGAAGACCAGCGCCAAAGAGGCATACCCTCGCCGTTGACGACCACGTCAGATCTGTCACGAGTCAGGGCAGCAACGAAAATCTCGATCTCGATGGTATATTGTACATAGGTAATGAAAAAACAAGCATAACCATTCGAACTTTGTTAATTAAAGGGACGTTAATAATTATCGTTAATTGCAACAGGTGGTGTTGAAAAATCTCAATACGGACAATTGCCACAGCCGATAACGAGTCGACACGGTTTCGAGGGTTGTCTAGCCTCGCTCGATCTCAGCGGCGAGAGCGTCGATCTAATGACGGACGCAGTCGTAACGAGTACTCTCGTTGAATCGGGCTGCGACGTTTATGGAAATATCCATCCCGGCAAAAAATGCTCTCACGACATGTGCGCTAATCATGGGACTTGCGTGCAACAGAGGAAGAGTTTTACGTGCGATTGCGACATGACGAGTTTCAGCGGTCCAACTTGCAGCGATGGTTAATTTTCGAGAATATTTCGTGTTTGATCAATTGTAAAATCGAAGATTTTTTAGTTTAATTCCGTTTCGATCTGTGATTTTTTGTAATCGCTTGGAACGAGACTGGTGCGGTCGTTTAACGTTATCGTTTTTGTTTATTTTACAGAGGCTGTTGCTTACGAGTTTGGACCAGGCCGAGGACTCATTACGTACACATTTCCGACAGATCATAGACCGGAAATGAAGAGAGACACGATAGCAATGGGCTTCGTGACTGGAACGAGCGATGCTGTATTACTCAGGATAGAATCGGCAACTAGCAACGATTATCTCGAAATTGAGATTGTTAGTACGATATATTTATAAACTGTCGACAGAAGCAATTTTTATATAACCGTATATTTGTATAACCAATTTTCACATATATCTATCAAATAATCGAGGATCAAGAAGATTGATGGTTGATTTAAAACATTTTTCGATAGAAAAATCGTATAGCCATTTATAATTGACGACCGATTTGTTTTAATGGGGACCGGGGATATTTGGAAATATAATTTATGATATAAAATAACTTCCGGTTTCGAGTTGTGGCTCGATAACAGAAAAATTCTCAATATTACTAAGGTTGTAATAGACAAAATATATCGAATGCAAGGATATACGAAAGAGTTGTCGAACATTCGGAAAAATTATACCGAGAAAAGAAAATTGATAGTTGTACCATCGTACAAAATTTCAGTACCAGCCAACAAACAATTTCGAAATTATAGATGTTTGAACGTTCGATCGGTGCACCAACACTTTTTTGAAATATCGGGGTAATAGTCAAATTTATTTGTTTCATTGGAGAATTGCTCAAGGTTGAAAGGACCTCGTTCACATATTGCACACACGCTCTTTCTGTTCATTGAAAGTGTTCGACAGAGAGCTCGATATTACCGATGAAATCGCGAGCGAGTAACGCAAGTAACTCTCTCAAATTAACATTCGAACTTGCATCGTGTTTGTCATGAAACGAGAATTGTTTATACCTCGTAAATTTAATCGAAATTCTCCATGCCAAATCGTAGAGAATACTCGCGCTCGATTCAAACTCCTTGTGTACTCGGATTTGGATCGAACGGAGTTTAATTGAGGCAATATGTGAAAATCAAATATTGAAAGCAAAGGGCTTGGTCCAACGTACCATCGGACCAAGCATTTTCGACACTGTACATCCTGAAAATATTGAAATTTGCACGGATTTTTGGGACATCAAAGGAGGCGCGCTTTATTTCCTCGATCGATGCGATATTACCATCTAGTAATCGATTAATTCAATTAATTTAATTACTCAATCTCGATTACATTCATCACCAATTATTTTTGTTTTTCGTTTTAGGTCGAGGGTAACATTTTCGTCGTTTACAACATGGGCACGAACGATCATCCGATCGGGGAGGGTGTTGTCAAAGTTAACGACAATCAATATCACGTTATAAAATTCACGAGGAACGGAGCGAACAGCACACTTCAAATTGACGATTATAACGTTCAGTCTAATCATCCTTCCGGTGAGTCCAACAACAAAATTCGTATTTATGTATGTGCATTTTAAAATATTCTTCGCAGATTTTATAATCTTCAATTGTACTTAATATCCCTTCTTTGACCATTTCAGCAATTCCTCGTTTACGAAATTTTTCAATGCGTGGCAATTTTCGCAATGAGGTTTTTTAAATCGCGGACTGTGCAATGACATTGTTAATGACAAAATGATCAAAAGAGCCGAAACGATGAATTTTAAAAGCGATTGAACATTCGACTCTTTCAGAACTCCGACGAAATTTTGACTCGACTAGCCTAACGCAACGAGCGTCCGATTCGAACGTGCGTCGTTTCAGGACTGACGAGCTGGGTTCTCAAACTCCGAGTCCTCGAGACAACATCACCGTTGGTTCGAAGCAAAAAATGGGCTCGAGCCACTTTGGGCACGTTAGAACGTTCTTTCTCTCTCTCTCTCTCTCTCTGGCTATGGAAAGTTTCACTGCCATTGGACCGCGACTTCTCCCTCTCCAGTTCATTCCCAACTCTTGCATTAAGCCCAAGGACAAATGGTCCTGAGATCGTAGAAGGCGTGGTCTTTCAAAAATCTCCCAAAGGAACGAAATGTCTCGAAATGAATGAAAATAAAAATAGCTAGAAATTTAAAGAGGAATTTCCAAACCCCCGAGGAGTGTCCCTATTACCGAAACGGTCATAAATCTTTGCAGGACACTCCCGACTCAACGATTTCAGAACTCTGCCCCACCACAAAATTCAATTTTCTCGATCTCATGTTCGCCGGATTTTAGAAATCTAGATAATTGGCTCGAATTTCTATTTTTTATTTATTTTCGTGAAAATCCAAAGTTTGGATGTACGAGGGTGCTCGGGATCGGTCATGTTGGCCCGGTAGCACTGACACGCTTTAATCGATCGTAACTCGGAACGTTTGTAAATTATGGCTTTTCTCAAAATTCTTACCAAGGTCGATACAAGATCACGCGACGGTTGACCTCCAACGTTCGTCTAAGATCCTAGTACGATCCGATCGGTGGGTCTCATTATTTCATGTGGTTTTGCGAAAAAGTCATAAATTTTTGTGCCTCCGGGGCGGGTCTTCCAAAATACTCGAAAAATCTTGCGACGAAACGAAACTTTCTCGATCTTGCTGCTCGCCGGATTTTAGAAAGCGGGATAATTGCTTTCGATTCTTTTTTTCGTCGAGATATTTCTTGGAATTATGACATTTGTCACGAACTTGACTTTTGCAGCCTGTGTAAATTTCATGCTCCTCCGATACAACCGACGCGTTTACCTAAGTGATAACATAACAATCGATGAAACGAAGGACAAAATTTTGTCAAGAGGATCGAAAATTCAACCTCCAACAGTCGTATGAACTCCTAGTCTCTCGGGGTCAACATTTTTTTTTTTTTTTCATTTTACGATCAACATCAAAAGTATATAATGTGAGTTTACGATGGTGATTCGTTTTATTCAAAATTCATACGTTTTATCTTAAAAGTGAATAAAATTTTCTAGACCCAAAGACCAATCACCTTGATCCATATCAATAATCTCTAGTATACTTTTTCAAAAGTACATCCAGTCTTTTGCGCCAATAGACAACCCTTCGACCTAACCATTTTTATCTCTGTCCCGAGCAGTAAGGGTACTTTTTCTCCCTTGAACTACATCGGGCGGACATAAAGTCCTGATAAATTGGCCTTGACGAACTTAGATTTCACCTCGAAGCCTACCTGAGAAAAAGTTAAGTGTTTGTTCGAATAGAATTTAGGGGTTCGTGTGTCCAGGTAAGAAAATCTGTTCCCCTTAGCCTTACAGCGATCCTTACGGCATTTAAAAACCCCAAAGCAGCAAAATGGCGTCCGTTGAAAATTTTTCAATCCTCCAGACTCAACATCGAATCCTGATGAAAAAATGAAAGATAATTAGTTCGTAGGTCACGGCTCTTTGTTGAATTACTTCGAGCATGAAGAATTATCCCCGAACACAATGCGATTGAAAGACGAGTACCGTGTAGTAGGGATTCGCGCTCAGCCCCTATTCTTCCATTCGTTTCCTGATGGCTGACATCTTTGACGAGGCTACTTGAACACACCGCGAAACCCAGAACATTTTCTTTTCAAATTTTCCGAACGCTTTTACCATACTCATGGTGTCCTGTTCCATGACCTTGCAGTAATTAGATCTCTTTCGATCCTTCGAGGATCTTTCGAGAAAAAAAAAACATTCCCTCGCTCATAAATCCCCAATAGCAAAGTAAACAGGCAGGACATTTTTCCAAGGACTATTCTTAAATTTTAGCAAACATTCCCCTCGATTCTACGATCTAAGTAAAGAAAATATATTTTCATAGAAAATGAAAAAAAGCCGGTCGATCTTGGCACGACTACGATCTTCGAAAGGATGGATAATGTTGGATCTCCTAAAATCCTGTTAGAAAACTAGGCATGCGTGACCGATATCTTTCATTCGGTCAAATCCTCGTCAAAAAATTCTTCGTAGGATCTAGGATAATCCCGGCTAACCGATCGGCTATATAGTTTCCTGCTCGAAGCCCAAGGAGGAGTGAAAAATTTAACAATTTTTCTTTCTTATTTTCGTGTCCTACAATAATTTGTCTTAGCGGCGTCGAGGAAGTCTCGACCTCTGTCAAAATTTTAGATTCCTGATAGGCTTTGAAACGTTAATCCGCCTCATTAGTCCCAATGGTAACCTCAATAACGTTAAATCGTTTAGTACGTTTACTTTGGTGTGTGACGACCGTGGCACTTGGGGGGCAACGTAAATCAGCGAAGAGGCGGCTCTTGCCGACCTTCGTCCAACAACGTATTCTTCTCGAGTACCAGGGGACGAGTTGATTACTACCACGAGAAAACGAGTCCCTCACGGTCCCATATGCGACTTCTTGCTTATTCATAAGGCCCTGACTGCCGCCACCATGTTTATGGTGAGCTCTCGCGTTATTCGGTCTCTCGCGCATTTCTATTTCTATCCTTTCTTTACGACCTACCACAATCTTTTATCACCGTACCAACCGCATCAATTTTTTATGCCTTTTTTTCATTTTCATTTCACAAGAAAAATTCATCAAAACGATGGAATCTTTTAATTCCGTAGCACGAATTTCGTCCTAAACTCCCTACCATACAAAAACAAAACAAATACTAAAATGTCTAAAAATGTAAATTGCAATAAGATTAAAACGAAACTGGGCATGGCAATAAAAAATAAAAGCTACAATTTTTGGAAACGAGAAAGTAACGAGAGTGTATAAAATTGATGGCGATGGAACGAGACCAAGCCGAGTGCGAATAACGCGGTTCGGCTTTTATTCTCGTCTCTCGCACATCTCGTTCGTCACTCTCGCGTTATCATCTCAGCGTCCGCCGTGGGGGCTAACTCGTATCACGAGACTGAGATAAAAAGTGGCTCCAGGACACACCGGGTGTACTGTCATTCGCTATCCCCCTCTCTATAGACAATCTCACGAGAGAGATAGAGATAGAGAGAAGGAGAGACGAGACCAGGAGCTCTCGTTCGGGCAGTCTCCCGAGCGCGGGGTGAATCTAATTTGATTTAATTAGAATAAATTTGCCTCGGCTGGTTCAAAGTTTCTAGCTCTACAACGGTATATGAGCCTGGTAGGCGAATTCATCAAATTATGCGTAGAGTCGAGAGCTCCAGAAGAGAGAACGAGCCAGAGAGATTCGAATATGCCTTCTCTTCTATATATATATATATATATATATATATATATATATATATATATATATATACACAGAGTATTAGGTGCAGTATAACTCCTGCTGGTCTCCGGGCTCGTCCCTTTGGTTGAGGTGGGCGTGGAGTTCTCGCTCATAAAAAAGAAATTTCGTTCGAGGGTGGGTGGAGAAACCTTTAAACTCGACGCATCAGCCATATATTTATACATAGTTTTACTCGGGTCCTTTTCGGGACGAGAAAAGAGATGGAAAGAAGGACCTGAAAACGAAGACCCTTACAAATCATGTTTTCCTTATTCTTAAGTGGTACGAACTACACTCGAATTTCAACCCTTTTTGACCCCATGTACGGGATGATGATTAAAATTCGTTAATTGCCAATTAAATTTTAATTATGTAACACGAACCTCCGAGAATGCGATTCGTTGGAAAATAATGTACGTTTCGACACGAGATTTCGGATCATTATCGACTAATGTAAGAAATCCGCGATTGGTCCTTGCATTCCAAATTGGATCTGCGATACGGACTTTCTTTTTGGGAACGATAAAAGTAGGCTCGCTAACCCTTCTTTTATATACATATATGTATGTTTATTTTCGACCTCTTGCAGCCTGATGCTCTCGTGATGTTTGAGGCCACAAAAGCTTTTGTTCGCAATCCGTGACCTGGTCACCCCGTACCGGGGGCTTCGAGAACGTGAAATACTGCACAGAATTGTTATTTCTTACACACACGTTCGATAATACGTAAGAAAATAATTAAACGTATTAAATACGAGAACGAACAAATACGCGTAATTACGTGATAATATTTTAAAGCTAACATTTAATTGCGATATGTGTATTTTTTAATTCCGTGATTAATTCAACTGCGAAAAATGACTGCGAATGGCCTAAATTGTTTACGGTATTATGATCGTATGAAATATAAGATTTTCTGACAATTACTTGCAGTGAAATGACCGCGAGCAGAATTTAAGGGAGTAAACCACTCTCGAGGCCGAAAACTATAGCAAACTTTGGAATTTATTTCAAAGAAACTAAACAACATATCGAAACTCGGTAAAAAGGTCCTTATTACTTATAAGTAAGAATTGAGCATTGTTTATAAATTTTATCAGTGCTGTACTAAAGAAAATGGCGGCTTCCCAGCATTTTCCCAGCTGTACATTTTCTTTTTCATTGCTGTCTGGCCGAACCCATAACTGCTGCGATTTCAAAGCTACAGTAATGAACCAAAAAGAAGAATTCGATAAAGTGTGATAACAGCTTCGACACTATGTCGGATTTGTTTTTATATTTATTTATTTTCTTCTGCGTTGTGTCGAAATTTCTGTTCAACACGCCACTGTTGCAAAAATCAATTTAAACAAGAATCCTATGTAGTGTTGAAGCTTATACTATATTGATTTTTTTTGGATCGTTATTGTAGCTTTGAAACAGCAGCCGTTACGCGTTCGGCCAGGCAGCAATGAAAAATAAAAGGCGCAGCTGAAAAAATGCTGGGAAGCCGCCTCTTTGCTTAGTACAGCTCTGATAAATAAGAACCTTTTTACCAAATTTCGATACATTGTTTAGTTTCTCTGAAAAAAAAAAAACCCTAAATTTGCTATATTTTCCAGCCTGTAGAGTGGTTTACCCCCTTAAAAACAAGAAAAGTGTACTACGGGGGTGTAAAATCCTGAAACGAGATTCGCCGGAACCGAAAATCACCTCCGCCACTCCTGATGGCCCGTTCCTTCGACAAACGAGCCTTTGTTACATTTAACCCTTTGTCGTCGTGCCTCCCCGACAGACGAGTTCGAGGGTCAAATACCTGCAACACTCGTTCCCTCGCTCTCGTTCTCACTCGATGCTCACGTCTCTACTGTAAACACCGTAATTTGTACACGCCTCGTGCTATACTACATAGATATATATACAATCTCATATAGATATATAGAGCAGTTACAGTTCATCAAAGAGGAGTGTGGGGCGCTCCGGTACGTGGACTAATTGCATTCTCGCGCCAGGGTGAAACTTCTCGCTCAGCTTGGTTCCCTAATAACTTTTCAGACCACCACGAGCCCTTCGGGACAACAAACCAAGCTCTCTCACTCTCGCTTCGACTGTCTCTCCGGGATCCCTCTAATCACTGAGAACTCTGCAGATAAGAATCCTACAAAAAAAAAAACAAAAAAGAAACGAACCTTTTAAATTGGGATGAAAAAATTGGACTATGAAAAAAAGAAATTGTAGGATAAGGAATGGGAGAAACCAAGAGATGTTTTAGTAATTGAAATATTGCTGGGTCGATTGAAATTATAGCTTGTTGAAAATGCGGAGAATGACAAAATTGAATTAATTAGAAACGCGTTTGAGACGCTACGAAAAATTGTCAAATTTCTAAAATTCTGTTAAATCAACGTTTTTTTTTCCAAAGTACAATTCCAATTCTGACATCGCCAACGTTCACTTAACTATTTCACGTTGATAGTTTTGAATCCAAAATCGAATTCACTCGGATAACTAAATATGGTTGGTAACATCCCCGCGAGAAGGCGGGCGGCTGCGATTCGAGTGCGCTCTTTATCGAGCTTCGTCGAGGTTCTGTTACCCTGGCATCTAGAAATTCAAAGGAGTTCGAAATTTTAACCCTTTCCCACGTGGAGTGAGTGTGTCCGGTCACGTTTATAGTCCAGGTATGCGTTTCTCGTTCTCCCGGAGAACGCCACGAAGAAAGAGCGATGTCGAGAAATAAAAGATAATTCACACACGTCGGGAACGAAAATAATCTTACATGCGCACAAAACGACTTATTTTCTCGATGAAACAATTGTTGGTACATAAATAAATAAATAAAAGAATATAAATAATTTATCCGCGTTTCGAACCAAGAAATTGCAAAAAAATTTTAATAATAATTCAATTGTTGCATAATTATTAATTGATTGCATTATTTATTTCGAAAATTAGATAATTCTTTTGTAATTGGTATATTTTTCATTTACCTTGCGCATGCTCGTGCGCCGCAGCACGAACGTTCGAACGAGTTATCTCACATGTGGTATAAAAGGGAAAAAAAAGTTTCGAGTATCGGATATCGCGATGGCAGAGTCGAGGGATGGGGGAGCACAGGGAGGAATAGGAGTATAGCAACCCCCGAGGATTGTTGAACGAGAGAACTACCGATGGTGTAAAACCTCCTCGTGGTTTCTGCTTTTCTGCTTCATATGTGGAGATTAACGTGTCCCCGAGCCACATGTTCTCACATGACTTTCGTCCCGGCATACATACATCGGCACGGCAAAAAATTCCAACGACGATGAAACGTATCTCTACGTTTCTCTCCTCCCAATTTTCGTCCTTTCCCAGCTCTAATTTCCCACCGGTTCCTATTTGCATATGGGTATCCCTTGACATATCCGAGACAAGATTAATTTAAATAATAATCCCTGAATAACGATCAATTATTTAATTTCATAAAATTCGGCAAAAGCGTAATCATAAAATATATCTTAACGACAGGAAAAAATTTTGTTTTTTTCTCCGTCAACGAGAATGAGGAAGGCTTTTTATTTTTTAGTTAAAAGCATTAACGCTGGGTTGATTTTGTTAATTTAAATACTTACATAGGTCTCCCGCGATAAATTCGAATCGACCCCTCGAGGCTTCTCACCCCCAACATGGCGTTTCCCTGTTACCTAGAGTTGGTAATGGCGCGAAAACGGGTAAGGGGTAGCGAGGGTGGCATTTTCATCGGTTTAGAGACTACCTCCCTTCTCGCCTGGAATCCTGATGGAAAAGGTCACGTGGCAGACTTCTCTTTTTTTCTATTTTCTCTGTCACTTGCTCGTCTCGTTCTCTCACGAGCTCTTCGATACTCCAGTACACACTCATCGATCACTCCTCGAACGTTACATACACGTATATGTACATATAGGCCTATATTGAACTACACCCATATATACTTATAAATAAGAATGAAAAATAATCCTTTCGACCCTCCAGTACGATTCAAATGTACAAACGGAAAAGAGAGAAGACAAAACGCACTTCTCCCGACTGATGATGCCTCGATACTTATGTAGACCAGATGAATAACCAAAGTTCGTAAGATTTTCATTTCCACCCCTATTAACGTGAACTTTTTGGTGATTAACGCGAGTGCATTTATGAGGCCTTGTTATTCTCGATGTAACATCGATTACTTTCCAATACGGTCGACGCGCCTATTACCTGAGAGTGCCTATATTTACGGTATTGAAGCATAGAGAGCGTTGCAGCAAGTGATGTTTGATCGAAAAAACAAAAAGTAACGATAAGAAATAATTTAAGAAATGATTAAGCGATCAATTATTTGTTCGCACAAAGAATGAATTTTTTATTAGCTATTAAGACAATATATATATATATATATATATATATATATATATATATATTTATTTGTTTATTAAAAACTTGGTTAACGAATGTATAAATGAAATAATCAATAAAATAATTATTTCGATTAAACAAGTATTTATCTCGATAGAATGCTCCATCTTCTCGATAGTCAACGATTCTGTCGCTAGTCTGTCTTCGAAAATCGTCTCGGCTCGGAAATTAAATATTGCTCGCCTACCAGACGGTCGTAAAATGCCCCGTAAGCTTGAAACGAGACCCTCGTCGAAATTGCCCTTCCTCCAACTTCTCGAAGCACACAAAAGGGGCACGTAGCTGAATCTGACGACGAGCAAGGTGTACTCCTGGAGTATCATGATTCCCTGATGCCAAAGTAGTCCACTTCGTTTACGAATTTCAACCCTTTCTCTCTTATCAATTATAGCATCGTCTATATTTCCTTAACTTCAACCAAGTATGATTCTCAGATACGAATTCAAATTACAATTTTTTACCTTTTATAGAATAAATTATGCTGCACCACACATCGGACATTTCATGCTTGGTTTTTGCATCTTACATACTTCAATATATTTATGTATTCAACCGCCCCCCCCCCTCCCCTCTCTGTACATATACGTCAGCGAACTGTCGTGTTTTTAAAATCGATAAATGGCCAATCATCAAAATGGGCCACACGTTAGTGAGGCAAAAATTCAAAATGGTGGGCAAGAACATTCGAGGTGTACATAAAATACTCGGCCGTAGGGTATACTACCCTGATCGCTAATTAGGGATTTCTATTCAAGCTAGATCTTCCCAAGAGAGTTGAGAACATTCAGCACGTATTCCCCTATACATTTGCCCCCACTCATAAATTACATTCTCATATCTATCGTTTTCATTATTATTATTATCGTAACGATGATAATAATAACGGCGATAATCACTATTAATTACGGTGATAATAATATGACATTGTTATTATTATTATTATCATGAATGTTGTCGATACGTGGGCGGTAGAATTGTAGTAAAGTTGTTATCTGTCGTGTGAAACACGCGCCTGTGCACATTTATACGTATCCACATACGAATAGTATATAAATACATATACATATATATATAATATGTGGCGCCGCTGAAGCTAAACGCCTATATGGCTACCTCGATTTACTTGTCACATTTTCCTGCACTCCTGTCTGTACAGTAAATACCGAGTGCTGCTATATATAAACCGAACGTATGGAATTCTAAATATAAATACATTTTAATGTGGAATAAAATGTATGTACATATTTAGTACCGGAAAAAAAATTGCTACGTCTTTCTTTAACGATTTTAACGTGTTCGTGCCATCACACCCGCAATTATAAATGAAAAAATCTGAAAAATTCGCTGCCAATCTTCAAACTGTACTTTTCAGCGAGAATAGATTTTTTTCTTATTTTTAATAATCTTTTTTCACCAAATATCAAGCAATGTGCGAAGAATACGAGTTTTCTTGATACAGCCTGAGAAAAAATCATGGGAAAAGTTTTACAACGGATTATTTAAAATAAAAAGGTCGTTATATAAGAAAACAAATAGGATCCTGTTGTAGGAATAAACCAGATACTCTATTCAGTTACGGGAACATAGCTTTAGGAGGTTAGAACGAGGAGTAAAAGAGAAAAACCGCTCAACATCAAAGATAATTTGTGTTTTTTATTTATCTATGTTATCGCACTATGAATAACATTAGCTACCGCGAAACTTGAATTTAGTTAAAAAAAAGTGAAAGTATTTTTCACGTTTACGTACAATCGGAGCTATAAGTTTCATCGGTGCTTCTCACTGCCATAATAATAATCTAAACTGACAATGAGAGATATAAGTTCAAATTTTGTTCTTACAGTTTATAAGGCCAAAATATGTGCGATAAAAAAAATATACTTTTTTTAACCGATCGCTTTTACTTTCGTAATCCGTGAACCGGGGTTGAAAACACCCTGCTCCGATTTTCACTCATCACTATTTCGAGGAAAATTAGATAACTGCCACAGCTGATCTTGCGCACTCACAAGCCTTCCTGCCTATACTTTTTTTTAGTACCACTCGAGTGACGCTGAAATCGCCGGTGTCGAACAAAATTTCAACAAGAAATTTTGAGGGTTGTGGGTTAAGAAGGCGGCTGTTTTCCTTCAAGGGACTTATGATTTCCTAATGCGAACGTCACGCTTTAAGCTCCAATTTTATACTTGGGTGCGTCACGCGATAATAAAATTAAGTCCTCGATGACGGTGTTTAGATTTTACATTTTTTTCAATATTGTCTTGTAAATGGCAGAAAAATATCTCCCATTACCACATTTATCATTGAAGCAACGAGCTTGTTAACCTCTTTTACACGTGGAACGAATTAGAAATTGATTATTTTCATTTACGTACTTTTTGATCAATAAACAATTTTCGAGATTCGAAGATGGCGCGACAAAGATGTCGATGACTTTTGACTTCGTCTCGAGCTTGAGATATCTTCGACTATTTTATACGTAGGTATATCATTCCTTCGTTACCCTGAAGCCCTAATACACGTCGTCGTGAATTTGACCGCAGGCGAGAGACGTTCTCACGCTCGGGGCCTTCTTCTTTCAGCGAGAGAGGTGAATATACCAAAGACTTCTTCTTCTACTTCTCGACAGTCTTCGGGGCGCCCACGAGGGTCGTGGAAGGATGATCTCTCTCTCTCTCTCTCTCTCCCTCTATCTCGCTCTCTCGGGCGGTTCGCTGCTGGTATAAGAGGACCTTTGAACCTCGCCAAGGAATTTCGTACTAGCACGAGGGCATATTTAACCGATGCTTTAAAGACCTTTCTCCCCGCCTCCCGTATTTCTACTTTGTGGATTTTTTTCAAATATCGTACCTCGACGCGCATTCAAAAAAAGATGCGGAAGCGAGAGAGGCGCGCGTTAAATTTGTACTCGAAACAAATTTTGAGAAGTATTGTGAAAAATGATTTCAAATTATCGAATATCATTTGGGCGAGTAACAATAGATATATAAAAAATAATTCTAAAGTTGTTATTGGTCCCATCTCTTGCGACAAGAGACAATAAGGAAGGACGCTAAGTCGTTATTCGTAACTTTACGAGTCTACCTCTCGATTCCTAGAACTACAAATTTGCCCCTACATAAGGGCGGAGAAACGGGACTGGCTAAAGAGCCCGAAGAAAACCCAAAGAACCCAACGAGAGACAGAGTTTCGAGAGACAAGTCTTCATGGCCGATGGTCTCGACCATCAGAAAACGATTCTTGGAAGGATTCGAAAGCTTATGAGGGCACATGCGATATGAAAAAGATTTTTTTCCTTCTTCTAATATTTCAAATCCCCATTGCCTCTTTTTTTGTTTGCCTCTCTTTCTCTCGGGTGAAGGATCGTTTTTTTTCTTTCGGGGATTAACGTTCGTTGAAAGACGAAGGAGGCGCGAGACTTCGTGGGAATTCTTGCTTGGGATCTCGACGTACATAAGCAACGTCTACATTTATATATTGTACATATATAGATATGTATAGGAGGACACGAGTCTCGCAAGCGTGAGAAAGAATCTTCGACGAGCGATAATTTCTACTTACGGTTACTAGGGAATCAGTCGAATCGAGGAAGCTTCCAAATGTTCCAAGGGCTAACGATGAAAACATACGGGGTTACCAAAATTTGCGAATAAAACGTGCGATATAGGAATGTTCTTACGATTTCGTGAAAAAACGTTGCAGATTTATTTTTATCGTTGAAAATAAAATTAAACAAAGAAATTCATTATTTTAATGCGTAATTAATCACTAAATAACTCGATTAAAATGAAGGAAATGAACAATTAATTTTTAACGGTACGATTAAGAAAGTTTATAATAATTGTTCGCGAAAGAATTATACGGCGTCTATTCGTCATAATTATATTTTTAATCATATTTATTGAAATCATTTACTTTGTCTAGATTGTTTTCTTTGATTACATCGTACAGGTAATTCGAATAATTGTTTTAATCGAGGGATGTAATTGATAATATGAAAGCCGAAAAATATTGATCATCTTTATTATTTCTCTCCAACGCTCATTTTCGTCAATAAATTCAATGAGAATTAATCGTTGCTGTCGATGAATAATTAAAAACAATGATTAGCCCCTGAATAAAAATATGTCCAAGTCACCCGAGATGCGAGGTCTTCTCGCCCTCGAGGAGACCAAGAGTTGCTCTTCGGCTCTGCTGAGTGCTTGGTAGCCCTGAGAAAGAGAAGCCACCGCTGGAACCCAAGTTCTCACGGTCTCTCGCGTCTTCGCCTCGTACGCTCTCTCTCTCTCTC
>JAPYZU010001114.1:0-19497 GCA_030523005.1 Tryphoninae sp. B BG-2022a | reverse complement strand
GCTATCAATACAGTGCAAAAAATCTGAGTTCATCAAAAACGTGAAAATACACCATAAAATTAGTCTTGTAAATAAAGTTTCAGTCGATCAAACGAATGAGTTCAACTTAATATAATTAAAATTGTATTTTTGTTTAGATACAACTTATCGTCACCAGGAATGACCAACGATGAATCCTCTTGAAAATGAAAACAGGGATTCTGAGGATTCGATCGAGTCTGAATTATCACCAACGAAATCGAAGAGTGAAACTGACGATTCGGTGACTGTCTTGAGTGACAATTCCTTCAGAAATTCTGAACTGAATCAGGCGAGAGAAAAAGTGGATGAACAATATGACGGTGCGATGCAGCAGGATAATCAGTTCAAAGATGATTCCAAAATGGATGAAAATTCGATGGAAGAAAAAGGAGATAGTATTGAGGAAATTGTAAAAGAAACACTTGCGGTTATAAAAGATGAATGTAAGAAGACGATGGATTCGTCAATTATGCATGAAAATATTTCACCAAAAGTTCTCAGCAGTAGTGAATCAAAAATCACTGGTGTAAACAAAACTACTAGTTCGCCAATTATGGAAACGAAAGATGCTAGACGAAAACGTCGAACAGCAAGGTAATTAAATAGGATTTAGATTGAACGCTTTTAAGATTTTGTTTTTGCTAATTTGAGCGCATTAATTGATAGAAGGAGCTGCGACGTACACTACAAAATACTTTTTCCACCAAACAAAATCAATGGCTTGAATTAATTTTTCTTATAACAGATTCATCACCAATGCCAATTTTCAAAAAGCCACTTTGATTTTCAATTAAAAGAAATATATTCCATAAAAATGTCAATATATTGAAAAATTCTCTTGGACTGGATTGGCGCATTGTTTGACAAGGTCGATAAGTGATAAATAATGATAAATTCTCGCAAATGCGTCTTATTTATCAAAGTTTACCAATAACATATTCGAATGGCAGCGGGTATTATCTGGCTGATAAAGTTTAGCAGCAAGTATGACGCGGTATTGCAGAAAGGCATAAGCAGCGACGACCTAAGCACATATCGACTTATCAACCTTGAAAGAAATATAACCTAGATTTCCACACTTTGTTTTATTTCGCAAAATTGCCAGCCTCGTTCTATTTCCTCGCTCTTTGTTCCCATTACAATCCACCAAGTTAAAATTTCGTTAATTCTATATGAATTGCAGCGATCAACCAGATGATTCAACAGTCGATGAGGTCGAGACGAAAGTCAAACGTATCAAGACCAAAAACACGAATGACAATTACTGCTGGCGTTGCCACAAGGAATCTGTGGATGCAAAATGTAGTGCTTGTCCACGTTCGTGGCATCGCAAATGCATGGGCGGTGCACCACCCACATCAATAAACGAGACTTGGATATGCGGCGAATGTGCTACTATTCTACGAGCCGAAAATGCTGAAACTCGGTCTGAAGTCGTTGCACACATGTCAATCGATCATCTCTGCATGCTATTGAAATACATTGTTGAACGTATGCGCAGTTGTGCCGGGGTATGTATAATTCAGCATTATTAGCCAATACAGGTGTATTCAAAGTTCTTCTAAAATTTAACTCTACTTGCAAATTCTGCATTTGCACCATTATTTATGTTTTATTCTTTCAAGATCCACAATGGATCGTGTTCGTGTAAATAAATGACACTGAGAAATCTTAAGAATGTTCTTGCGCAATGAAAATAAACCAAACGTTCAAACATTTGCAACGTAGAATGATTCTACTTATTGTCAAGAATTTTATACCTTGTCGCTGAAACATATTTCATGCGAGACATGTTAAAGTCAATGTTAGAAACTCTTTAGTCGTTGGTTTTCAACACCTTGTTATTTATTTCTGTATTAAAAACATTTCTGTAATTTTGAGCAGAAACTTAATTAATGTTGATTAATTTTTAGAGGCACGTAGACAACTTTTGATCAAACATATTTGACTTTACTGTCCTAGCTGTTCATTTCAGTCCACGGATTTAATGTTTGTTTATTTTCAGTCGGAGCCTTTCTGGAAACCTGTTGACCTTAGCGAAGTGCCGAATTATATGGATTTCGTTGTAAGGCCAATGGATTTGAATCAATTGGAATCCAATATACGAGCTAAACTGTACGGTAGTACGGATGCGTTTATGGCTGATGCCAAATGGATACAGCACAATTGCATTGTCTTCAACACCTGTAGGTATTTTAAATAGTAATATCTTAAATCATTTAACATTGCGACATCCTGCTTTGCATTATTTCGGGCTCAAGTATGTCGTGGCATGCTCAAGTTGTTTGTCAAGAATCCCGAGAAACATCTTTGTGCCTAAAAACAACACGGACGCATTTTTTAATAACTCTCTACCCTTTTTTTTACACATTTTCATTGCATAAAAGGGATGGGATGAAAAACGAAAATTTATATTTAAAATGCAATACAATATTGAGGATAAGAAAATTTCACATGTAGTATAAGAATTCATTCATAGAAAACATTTTTTTAAAACGTCGGTGTAGTACGGAAATGATTAAAAGTTATGAAGAATACTTATTTGGTTATGCTAATTACAATGTTTGTTCCTGGAGTGTTTCTGGTATCCTGGTATATCGTGGAGCTGTGATGTTCTATGTAATAATGTTACGCCTTAATTCTTATCGCACTTGAATCGATGAACTTTGTTAAAAGAAATATTTTAAGGCGACAAACGATAAGATGATGCCAAATGTTTTCAGGTGGTGGAGTATACGCGGATACGTCGAAACTGACCAACGCTGCTAAACAAATAATAAAAACAGCAAAACAAGAAGTGGCGGAAATCGAGGCTTGCCCGGATTGTTATGTTCGCGGTCGGAACTTGCCACGTCCACATCCTATGTGGTTCATCGAGGCTTGCCGCCAGCCTCATCCACTTATATGGGCGAAACTTAAGGGATTTCCATTCTGGCCGGCAAAAGCAATGCCACGTGTTAACGGACAAGGTCATGTCGACGTACGTTTCTTTGGTCAGCACGATCGTGCTTGGGTGCCACCGAAAGATTTGTATCTCTATTCGCGAGATCCACCCGCTCCATTGCCTCGCAAGAGAAAAATTGAAATGGCCGAATGTATAAAAGAGATAACCCGGCACTGTCGCAAGCTCGAGATGGCATTCGGGCCTTTCCAATTCGCTCCGGCAAAGACACCTTATAACCCACAGGATCCGATGCAAATAAAGGTAATGTTACCACATTACGATCCTCTAGGATCGAATAAGGAAGTGTCTTCGAACGATCAAACAACTTCGTCGCGGCGAAAATCACCATTTTGCACTCGTAGCGTACTACTAAAACGAACGGCCGGGAGCGATACTTCCAACAACGAATCTACTATCGAATCGCCAACGAAAGATTCTATCTTGTCGCAAAGCGAGCCTGCCAGCGACAGTGAAAAGCCTAACGATTCTACACCGGCCGACGTTTCCCTTTCGGAAAGTACGAGGCCGAAAAAACGACTGAGAAAAGTATTGAACAGCAACGATGATAACAAAAGTACGACGGAGGACAAAGAACCGACCTCGCCGATTCAGGTTATTGAAACGAGCTCTACCTCGAACCTCGACGATGCCGATATTAGAGTTGAAAAAATCACAAACGGCACACCAGAATCTAAAACTCCAACGATAATAAAAGTTACCAATCAATCGAAATTCAAGACCGAAAGGACAGTTGTACCATTGGATAAAACGTTGGCGGCTTTGCTCAGAAAAGTCAATCCAAAAGGTAGATTGTTGCATCCACGTAACGCAAACGTTAAAGGACCGGTTGCACATAGTACACCGAACAATTCCAAGATCGAGACTAAAACTAGTCTGATCAAAGTATACAAACCTAAAGCACGAATGGTGGACAAAGTAAATGCAGAGAAAGCATTGAAATCTTCGTTCGAGAAAGAGCAAGGAAAGAGTAAAGATGGAAATACCCCGAATGCCATAGAAGCAAAGATGGTCAATGGAATTTTAACATCCGTGACGGTTGCTACTGGAAATTCAACTTCCAGTCCAGGAACTGGAAATGTCTCGCTGTTAACTAACAAACGCGACAATAACATTATAATCACAAATTCACTGTTGAAAGTTCCAAGTAAAAAGGTACAGCCTCGTATAATGGTCCTGAATAATGGAACCACCGAATCGAAGCAAACTCCGACAGTGCCGGAGGAAACGAGACTGAGAACAGAACCAGTGACTATTCGCGTCCAGCCAGAATCACACGTATCACCACAAGTGTTCGTATCAGCGACGCAGAAGAAACAGAGTAGAGCGAAAAAATCGTTTCCAAATAAGACACCGCGCCTGCCACAGATATTGCCAAAATTGCCAAAACCACCAAACAACTCACTCGATACAATGGTCTATATACCAGCAACACCAACAACACCTGCAGCACCAGCTTCGACAAACGAGAACGGTTTGGATTATGAATTACCTCCACCCGAGGCTGGCCCTCTTACGGCGCAGCTTCATCGAGGTGCAAACGAGATGATGAAACGTATGGCACAGTTGATGGAAGAGGCGATCAAAGAAGCTGCTGAAAAGAATTCCGACACTGGCAATTTAGTGGACACTCATCAAGCTACGATACATTCCTTGCGATTGCAAATAGAACGTATGCGGTGGCAACATCAGCAAAAAATTGCTGAACTCAAGCATAATACGGGTGAGTTGATTATAGGCTCATGGGATTAAAACTTTTCACATTGTTTGAAAGTAAGCAACGTTTAGGAAACATAGCAGTCACAACGCTTCACGTTGTGACTACTTTTTAGAAATGAATTGCAATTAAATTAATACAAAAATAATTGTATATATTTTGTCAATTCTTATCAATGTTTTAATGGAACTTTTTTTCATGGCCATAATGCACGTTAACATTAATAAGCATAGTATGTTATTGGTCAGGACGAAAAATTGTTATGTTGATGGAAAGTATTTACAGTAATTTTGAGAATAGAGAAAAATCGGCTTCAGAAGTTAATAATTCTCTCTCCACGTTCCAAAGTACCACTGTGGAATACGAGGTGACCTGTTCAATGAATGAAAAGACTTTTGGAGTGATAGCACTGAATTTGCCATATATATTGTCGTCGATTTTTCCTGAAGAGGATTGATCTTTCAGACATGCAAAAAGAGGAATAAATTCCGCTTTACATGATTGCAATCTTCTGTTCTAATCTTTCGCCTGAGAACTCAACCCTCTCGGATAAAATAAATATAGAGCAGTACAATTATCTCCCCTGTATTAAATGCAATTATAAAAAAGACATATAGTTTGAACCTTCTGCGGATTTCTAATTAATCAATTTTATTAAAAATCTACAGATCGAACTTTTAGGGAAATGCGGGCGAGTCTCGAGGCCGAGAGATTACGTGCCCTCGAGGAATTTCGAAGAGACGCTGAGGAAGAAAAAACTCGCTGCATAAACCAAACAAAGGCCAAACAGTGGTGTGCGCAGTGTGGAAGTGAAGCACGTTTCTATTGTTGCTGGAATACAGCGTACTGCGATCATCTATGCCAACAGGCTCATTGGCAGACCCATCAACGAAAATGTGCCCAAAAGCCCAGTTTCGTTTCCAAGATTTCAGATGTGGGTGCTGGGGACTCAAGCAATAAACAGCAGAAGGTGATGCCCAATCTCGTAGAGGGGCCTAGAGTTAATTGGTGTAAGTCCCTGGAGTCCAATACACGTTACGTATCACTTGACCGTAATGCAAAACTATAATTTATTCTGCAAACGAATCGTATCTATTTTCACAATATATGTATGTGCATACATATATACGCAAATTTGTTCACACACACACACACGTATATTTTGGGTTCAAAATTGCATTTTGTTTTAAATAGTCGTGCATCGAAAGTGGATGTGTTTGCTTTACTCGAACGTAAAGTCTTTTTTATGATAAATAAAATAAAGAATCAGTATTTGTGACAAGGAACATGTTTCTATCTCATTAGCCCAATCCGTCTTCGATATCGGTTCGACAAGAACTCGATGCATAGTTCGGATCCGTCCTTAAATATTATTGCCATTTGACTTACACTATTATGCTCTAGACCCTTTGAAAAAAAGAGAAGACAATATTTATTTGAATTAGCCCAGGGGCTATTGATTTTTTAAATTTCATATAATTTTTCAGAAAGGTAGCAACACCGGCACAGGTATTTCTGGCGTTGGAACAATAGACGAACCGATAACAAGATCGGCTCGTATATCACCGACCCTAATTACGAAAAATCTGAAGATTCCGTAGCGATCGACATCTCTTTACGATCCACTCGAGAGAATTACGTCTGATGAAGAACACACATACTCAAAACCATCCACCTAATAAGTTCAAAATCTCCGTAAAAAGGAAATCGAAACACAAAAATAGGAAATACTTTCGACTGTTTGTAAATAAATGTATAAAACGAATTGTATAGTAATGATAATCTTATAATGGACTCAGCTTCACTCATTCATCGGGATTTCGGGCTTTCACTCGGGTTCGTACATTAAACTACGGTGCTACAAGTTAATAATTTTATGTATTGTGACAATACACATGATTTCGTAGAATTTTTAATGTTTCGTTCAACGACTAAGAACTTCCTTCATCCCTTTATACGAGAAAGCTGAATAAACTTTTAGTGCAGTTGACGATCCTTTAAGCACAACATTCCTGTAGTATACAGTATGCAAAACAGATTGTTTGAATTGTGGCATAATTGCAGGTACATAGTACTTAAGAGGGTATTTAACTTGAGAAATTTCAAAACGTCGGTATTCCCTTTTTTCATTTCCTTCTTAATGTCTATACTGAAGATGTATGCTGAAAAGGAAATTCAGCAATTACAATAGGCCATGTTGGAATAATGTACTATAAGAGGGATTTATAGGCTCATTTAAAGAACTGTTCGAGGAATGATTCAGGCTGAATCATTTGAGCAAAAAGAGGAAAGCCTTTTCGACCAGGACTGTTTGATTAATATGTTAAGCGTCCTGTTAATCACTGTTGACTGGAAGTATATTTTTCTTCTAGGCAGCATCTGTCATCGTTGACTGAAGACATACATTTAAAAAATTATATTTTTCCATTAATCAATTTTTGATACGTTGGAGGTCATAAAGGAAGCCGACTCTCCTTTAAATGAAGAAGGTCATAAAGGAATGCTGTTATACATTACTTGTTGCCAAACGAATATTTAATGGATGGTATTAAAACACGGTATACACAAAACTGTTTGTCCTATGCAAGTTTCAAAGAATGTTATAACCTGTTTTGTTAACTTTGAGGCAGTGTCTCAGTCAAATCACGTTGCATTATTTTTGTAGTATTTTTTACAATATCTTCAATGTTCAGACACGCTTGTAGCTTCGAGGATATATCGGAGGTATATTTAGGTTACTGCTACCTGAAATTTCCGTATCCCGACAATTTGTTAAACGAAGAAATAGTTTCCTCCAAAATTATTATAATACATTGTATTAAATTTTCTCCCGATGGAACGAGCCATGCTGCAGAATTAACAAATCTCGCGTTACATCTACCTCTTTCGCAATTAAGAAAAAAGTATAGCCCGTAACATTGCATTTAAAAAGACTACAATAAACTCAATTGAAAATAAAAATTGTCATTTATTTTTTTTTGAGATAGTCGATTTCAGCCTTCCGCAAGGTATTGGATAAAAAAATATCTAAATATCATAGCCCGCAAAGTTTGTCTTTTTGTCTCGAGTAACTTTGAAGTAAATTACAGTTTATTAGTTTTATTGAAATTCTGTAAGATTTGATGACATACAAGGATTATTTTCAAAATTCTAATGCCAAGCATATAGACAAAAATGAACACATCAGAACGTGATCGTTGCATTACCGACGTTGTGTTCAATTCCTGAATTCCAGTTAGTAAGACATACTAATGAGTAGTGTTGGTGGGATAGACGATCAGCCAGAATCAATGTCAAATACTGTTTTTAATTTTCATATTTTATTCACTTGGGCGATTACATGTTTATTTGGCCTTCTTGCTCTTGATCTTTCTCATGTAAAACTCAAGCTCCTTGCCCTCTAGGATGTATCCGTCGGCTCTACCACATTGTCCGGGTCTGCTAGCAACGCATGCTGTAAAAAAGATTGAACTATGTAACAAATAATGACATAGAGTTGAATATGTTTCATTGATTGAAACGAAGTTCAGTACGCTGTGGGATTTTGTCCTCATGGCTTTCAGGGATGAACAATGAATCATCATTTACATTCGTTAAAAACAATTGAAACAAAATGCAATAATTGATAATGATTATACCTAGAACGCGACCAGTTGCGAATTGTTCCTCTAGAGCTGGTTCAACCTTGGCAAATCGTTGTCTAGCCTTGTACTTGGCTTCTGTCTTCTTCGACCGTTTTTTGTTTAGGATTTCCTCCTCGACTTCAGACTGTGCAGACAAAACATATCAATGACAATACTTGTATCTATTTATTTAATGCAGTTTTGGATGTAAGAAGAATTGATAATTCTCACCAATTTAGCACCACGCTTGCGTCCCAAGGGAAGAACGTAGTGGCTTTCGTACCACTGTCTGAAAGGAGTAGCATCGATGGTGACAATGGCATTTTTAACCAGGGTCTTGGTTCTGACCAACTCGTTGTTTGATGCATTGTAGACGACGTCGATTATGCGGGTCTTGCGAGTAGAGCATTCCGAACCCCAAGAAAAGTTTCCGGTATCAAGACGCAACGCTCTGTACTTCTTGTTTCCTCCACGGGTACGAACCTTATTAACAATGTTACGACTTATTACTTATACATATTAATTTTCTAATTGGTTGAAATGTTAGTTTATTTTGATTTCAGTACGCTGTGGGAATTGAGTCAGCATGGCACTCAGAGTAGGTAAGGGTGATCATCATTTGAACATAGTTATGAGAGTTTCAGATTTTCAAGTAGATGGCATTCCCAAAATTTAGTATAAGATTTTCTCGACCTCTTTGTTTGCCCAATCTTCCAATATGTTCCATAATTTTTATAAATTAGTGAAATCAAATAACTTATGACTACCAAACATACCAAATACCAATTATATGTTATAATACCAATGTAGGTATCAAGAAACAAAGTAAATATTTAATAATGAAAAGTATTACGCTTCTTGACGAAAAAATACCAATTTGAAAATTGCAATTTGATTTTATTAAAACATTAAAAAAATATGCGAATCAAAAAGAAGTTACAAGCTTTGCAACACCATTAATGTAGCAAATGCAAATTGCATTATTCAATATGTCCTTTTTCAATCTTCAATACTCCGATCTGTTGTGTGTATGAACTCATATTCTACTCTTAACCCAAATGCTAAGTAGTTTAATTGGCTAGATCATTTACTACTTTTAGTTTTAACTCATGGATTTGGTAAATCATCATATTGTGAATTTTGTAAGCGAAAATAATTTTTTTGTCATACAATCATTGAGATATTAGAGTTCAGTGTTATTCAACACAGATTTGAGAGCAATGAGTATAAAGTAGTGTAAATGTTGGTGAAAGTAAATTTTCAGAGTACCCTTTTGGAAATTATCATTTGGTATCATTACACTGTAGTACATATGACATATAAAGGCGGTGCATCTGTCTTGTTTCTCAAAATGTGACATACATATACAAAGTGCAATCATCACAATGTAACCGACATCCACCATACTACATTACAGTGAATTATTTTCAACAGAAAATTCAAAGTCTTTTCAATTTGACAACATCACCCTATACAAGTTCATATAGGGTGATTGAAGCTCGCTTTAAACAGTTATCAGTTTTGGAAATGGAAAGCACATACGCCAATAAAGATTACTTGATATTTGCCAAAGTCGAAAGTATACTGATTGTTTACACGAGTTGGAGTTCTTTAGATCTGTTCCTAGTGGGAGTAAGAAACTCAAAATAAACTTTGAGGTTCTACATTAAATAATCGATGGTTGGTCTTACATATTTAGATTTTTAATGTGATGAATGAGAACAAAATTGTGTAGACTCACAGTGTGGATGCGCTGAGGTCCGAGTTTGGTGTTTGCAGCAGGACGTCCTAACTCGAACTTCCTCTTCTTGCGCAGAGGCTTCCTCTTGCCTCCGGTGGCACGTCTCTTATGCCAGTGGTCGCGAGAGATACCTGTAAAACGTAAGTTACTTAGAAAATGTGTTTCTCATCCGCTGCAACACGTTTACACGTTGAGCCAATTTTCTTTCTTTTTTTTTTTGGAATTTTTTGTCTTCTGCCACTGACACATCTTTATCAAGACACTTAAACACCAAATGCCAATTTTTGTCAATATCGGCGAAGCAGAAACTCATACATAAAGCCGATAGCTAACTGTGGTGCACTCGAAAGGTTATACGCGATCGGAAGCTCTGAACACTAACAATAGAAAGGGAATAACTAATTTACTTTTCACAAGTTTTGTACGGAAATTATCGAAACATATTGGTATCGCCCGGCAGTGCGATATTTTGTGTACAGTTTGGCGTTTTCCGTTTGTTTATTTATTGGCAAATATTACGGATGGAATTCGATAAAGGTAAACGTGGAAAATTTCGGCTCACTCACCCATCGTGTCACAGGTCTAAAAGGACCACGAACTACAGAAAGAAGAAGCTCGCAACCCGAGCTTCCGGGCTGATGATCTTCGGGCGGGAAACAGTGCCATCTGTTGAGACTCTTTGCAACCGTTTGTCACTTCATTCAGCGCTACAGTACGTGTGCAATCACGCATATCTATTGTGGTAAATTGTGTTACACCGAAATTAAAGGTTCGATGAAACGCTGAAATATTATAAATTATATGAAACGAAGTTGCTTTTGAGGAATAAAAGCCCAAGGAATGTGGTGCAAACGGATAGAAATTTACTGGACTATAATTCTCTAGAGTAACTAGGATTAGTTTATAGTTTTTTTCCATCACTCGTTACGAAGCATGAACGTATTTTATGGGTGCGTTCCGGTAACCAGCAGAAGAAAACAGCTGCGCGTTGCTGTTGCGCAGTAGTTACAGAGGTAGCCTCGCAATGTACTGTTTGCATTATGCCACTATGCCAGTACGAGCAGTAGCAAGACTCAGTGACGATGTATGGTTCGTTGTGTCTTTTGGAAAAATGTTTTTTCCATAGGTTTAATGAAATTCGAATATTCCAAAAGAATTCAGTGATCTTACGAGATAATATCAAAAACGTCGAGTGCCTGTAATCAATTTGAGAAAAGGTGGGTATCGCGCTTTATCCAGAGAAATTCAATCGGAAATCAACCGTTGGCTGTCACAGAGAACAAGAGTAAAAAAATATTATATGAAGCTATTTTACTTCCAGACCTCAACATTATTTCCGAAAAATTTGAATCTGGCAAACTTCGTTTTTGTTTTTATTTCAAATCGGGGCCCCTCAGTGTACATTGTAAAGGTCACAATTTTTCGCTCCTTTTCAGTAACCTCAACAAGTTTTGAAACCCGATGCTTTTTCTGACAGAAAATTATAACCTGATGCGTCAATACGGAACCAATTGTCGTTTATTTGTCAACAAATATTTATTTGGTTGCAACACCTATTTAAAAATATGAATTTTTGTTTTCCCCCCAAAATTAATTAACTTGTTCTCTTAATAAACGGTTCGCATTTTTTTCGATAATTGATTTCCACAGATTTACTTTTGAGTTTTTCTACCATCGAGGATAATGATTATTTTCCTATTTTCAGTCAAACAACAATGAACACCAATGTAAATCCTTCTGATGGCGGAGGGGAGAAAAGGATATCAGAAACAAATATGCCTGTTTTAACGCACACGGTGACTACAATACACAGTATGCAGAGCGTGCAAAATGTGCAGAATGTACAAAACATCGTCCAGAGCAACATCCAAACTATTCAGCCGGTACAGAGTGTTATAGGCGCTGTTTCGACTACCAGTACACTGGTCGGGAAATCAGTGTCGCTGGATCTCAACCCAAAATTGTCACTTATGAAGCCCATTGTTCAGACAGGCGTAGCATCTTCTACAGAAGCCAGTAAAATAACAACAACGGTAATCCTAAAGTTCTTCACGTTTCACTTGCATTAAGATTTATATAGCAATTCAAATTGTATGCTATATTTTATTTTGTTAAAGAATATCCATTATAGTTTAAACTTATGAGAACCCTACCCACATGACCAAAATTTGAAGCACAAAGAGAACAGAAGGTTAAATATCAACATCATTTAAATATTATGGAAAACTCAAATTTGTATGTTATAAATTATGGCAATATACTGCAGATTTTTCTTAAAAGATTAAGATGTAAGAAAAGATATTTTTATTCATTGTTTATTGTCTTAATATATCATTCATTAAATTCTGGTATTTAGAAAGGGATCACCAGTTAAATTTTAACATCATTTTATTATCAGTTATATGAAATAATTGGCAAGATAACGCATGATGTTTATTAAGAACTATATTCATGTATTAAATCTACGTAGAACTGATTGCATTTTATAGAAGTACAAGGGACTTTATCAAATGGCGATTCGATACTTACATTTAGTGTATTCCAAAGTCCTCGAATCATGACGGAATCCAATTTTTGGTTTGAAATTTATGCACCAATTATCCTTATATTATAAAAAATCTACATCAATGATGGATTTGTAGTTTTTTCTATTTCTCTCGAATCCATGATGTTCGCTTATAGAGTGAAGAAGCGATGTAATAAGACCATGATTGATTGTCTGCTTCGAATTCACGTATGTCGATATTTGAATTGATTCTACCAAATATTTATATTTTACAATGTTATGAAAGCTCACGAAAAGAATTAAAGACAAAAAGAACACCTAATGTTTCGTATTTCTGTATTTGTTACTTTGTGTATCTAATTTATCCATCATGTATATGGCCATATGGTTCTCTAATTCATTTTCCCAGATTAGGTACAGATTTTCGTTTCATTTGATGTAAGACCACACAAAAAGTACAAAACAATGGAACCAAAAGAGAAATTAAGACGCATGTTCTATATGTTTTGATGATAATAATTTTTGTGTATGTTTGTTTCATGTATATCGCACATTGCAGCTCTGTTCTGTGGGTTCTACAGTGAGAATAATATCACCGGGAATGTTAAGTGCTGTGGAACGACAGGCTCAGCCACATGCACAACAGACGCAACCGACTCAACAAATAGTAACGAGCATTCCGGCAACTTATCATGTACCACGAGGACCAGCTGCTGTAGCTAATATCTCAGCACCGCGTTCAACAGTCGCAACGCCTATCGTACGAGCTTGTGCAGGACAATCCGTACCGATATCTAGACCAGGGTATGCCTAAACAATTGTTTCTTTCGAGCGAGTGAATGATTCCAAACTCCAAGATAAATACAAATTTACAAAAGTACCTTTATCATCAATATCATACTCTTCTCAAAAAGGTTACAGACTGCAATAAACAGAGCAAATGTGCAATGTTTGTATTTTCGTCAACTGAACAAGAACACTGAATATCAGCACTTTGTTCATTGCTTTCGCATTTCTCTTCGATTAAAGTGATTTTCTTATGTGGATTCCAAATAAACAATAATCAATTTTTCTCATATGCAATAGTGTGGGCATGATGCAAACTAACGAGGAAGAACTAGATGGAACCAACCAACAGTTATAGGATTAAACATTTTGTTTCGTATCGTTTTCAGAATAAACACTAGTGTCACGAATCCTCAATGGCCCTCAAAGACAACGTCGGTCGTTTATGCACAGCCGCAAAGACATTCTGTACCACCGGTCAGTCGGATTACCACGAGACCACCGACGGCAGTATATAGCGGTCAGCAACCCCGTTTGGTAACTCCGGGTCAAGGAAGGCCTGTTCAAGCAACTATGGTCACAGGGGTGCAAGGACAACCATCGAGGCTCATAGCACCGGTGCTGCAAACTAATAACAACATCACGCGAATACCTGTAGCAGCACGGCCACCAACACCTCAAGTATCCAGTATAACGACCACCGTTCAGCCTGGAAGAACAATCGCACAAGCCCTCCAGGTAAATCAGATACAAGATGTATCGCAACATCAATAAATTTCCCTTGAAACATTATCTCATCAAGTGTATTGGTATGAATATGTTGTATTATAAAAAAGATCAACAGTTTTGTGATTTCAAAAAAGATGTAAGCCAAAATATTTTGAACAAGGCACATCATATTGGGCAATAGCTAATTAGATCCTGATTTAATTTTTAAATTAAAACATTACAAACTCGTCGACATGTACGTGTGTATATACACATGGACCCCTTATAATTTTATTCGAATTGAATATTGTACACAGTGTTTCCTCATAATTTTATTCACATACGGAAATCATTGTTTTGGGAAATATTGCAACGGAATAGCATTGTTTTGTAACAATCTGCATAATAATGTTTTTAAATACTGTTTCCATTATTTCAGCCAAATCAGACATCCAGGCCTCTGACTGCAACGGGAACCGTAAATCGCATTGCAGTATCTGCACCCGTTATGGGACCGATGAATCGAATAACTAGTGCGACACCTGTATCCGTGCAGCCTACGGTCGGAAGACAATTGACGATTAATCCGACAACAGGAGTATCGACCGGGACCGTCAGCCGCATAGTTCTTCCTCAGCAGGTCCGTGTTCGTGTGTTGATAATCTTCGTATCGTTATCATTACCTATTTATATATAAGTTTACCATGAGCGAATTAGAACAGAATTTTTTGAATCCGCGAGAGAGCACCATGAGTTAAACCATTCGAGCTTAAATTACTAGTTCATATATTGCCTATCGTCGATAGAGACAGAAGAATCGAGGCACTTGAGCAACTGAATTATAGAAAATGTCTTAATGTTTTCATTTTAGTCACCGATACAGGTGCAACAGCTGACCCAGCCGCAGGTTTCGCCACGAGTAGTTCAGACGGTAACGTCACTCGCTAATATTGGCGCAGTTTCTCGGGTAATCGCCACGACAGCTAGTGCAGGAGCACAGGTAACGCGTCTTGCACAACCCGCGCCGACTTCTGTCGCCAGGATAACCGGGATGGCGTTGCATTCATTGCCTTTGACACCAACGCGAACAGCACCGACTCCCGTCAAGACGATATCAGCGCAAAGCTTAGCCCAAGCCGTGCAGATCAACAAGCAACCCGTCCAACAACAACAACAGCAGCAGCAGCAGCAGCAACAACAACAACAACAACAACAACAACAACATCAACAACCTGGAATTAGAATAATACCTGGAAATTCCAGCAGCTCAAGCACCAGTAATATCAGCAGTAACAATAGTACAACACCAACGAATAATAGTAACAACAGCAACAACAATATAGTCACCGGAAGTGCACAACCGGTTCAAGGTCTATACTTGAATACGCCTCAAACAACGACTACATATTATTCAGTCGAATCAACCGGTGAGTAGCTTACTTCAACAACAGTTTCATACATGGTCATTGAAAAAGAGGCAAAAGATTGGTTCAAAATATTTGACATTGTCTAGCTACTATTGATCTTACATTGTAATCAAACAATAGAGTCGTAGAATTGAATTCACCCATCTTGAAGCAGTGGTAAAAAAATGTAAAGACCTCCAATGGAGCATTAGAATTGCCTTAGTTTTAGAAATTCGACGAGTTCAATCCATCCACATCAAAGATTAAGTAAAGACTTTGTCTATTTGTGACTATACGCTTAGTTTTATTCGGTTATCTCATTCACAGGTGCGTATTCTCAATATCGTCCAGCAACGGTGCAACCAGTAAGACTGTTGGTTGAACCAACCGGCTACGAAGAGACTCACGCAAAGCCGAACGCATCGCCCAGACCGAGTATACTCAGAAAACGAGACCATGACAGTTCCCCGGCGAAAGGTAGAATCTCGTATTGTTGGTCACAATGATACCATGATTAAGAATCTACAAAACGTCTTCTTTTCTTGCATTCTCATGTTGACATTGAGAATGTTTCATATTCTTGCAAATTCATTATTGCAGTAAAAACGTTATAGAAAATTGAATAGTTCTAATTTTTTCAGGCGCAGCTAAAAATTTGGTACCTGTACTCACAGCCCTTCCATCAGTTGCGTCTACCTCTAGCCCACCTGGTTCACCAAGAGGTGATCGTGATGGTGGTGGATGTCAAAGTTCGGGCTCAACGACAGTTTCCGCAACGTCATCACCGGGGCTCGACGAGGAACCCGAACAATCGAGAATACCTATAAATCAAACGGTGGAAATGTCGCCCAGGAAAAAACCTCGAAAGCAACAACTCACGGGTGTTGAACTAATGGAGTCGCGGTGTCATGATGAAGAGATGCAATTTATAACCGAGGAAAAGATGAAGATCAAAGAAGAGACAAAGGACAAATTTGGGGTTGAGAGAAAACAAATCTCGAGTATGCAGCAGCATGATGGAAGGTCCATTGGACATGCACCTGCCGTTGTTATGAGAGCGAGACCTACGCCTAGCTTACTGGGTACATATCCTATTCGAGCAATGACAATATTCATTCGTCTTTCATGATCGACCTTGAATTTTCATAATTTATACTTTTGACGTTTCAATGTTAGATAAAGAACAAAAATCGTTCTTCAGTTTAGGAAAGGATTACTTAAGATTGATAATAGATGCAACATTTAACTTGGCTCCTATTCCTAACAAATTATTTTTTTATCATTTCAATGTTCTTTGCACATTCGTTATGGTTCAAGAAATCCCAAAGTTTAAATTATGAGAAATCAAAACTTTTACTTATATATTTTTCATTTTTCATTTGCGCTTGTTTAATTATATCTTTCAATCGATTAGGTTCGTCATGGAAGAATCGATGGGGTGGTAGACTTCACCATTATCGAAGGCCAAGTGACGTGAGACCCCGGGAGGAAAGAAGGCCCACAGTTGCCGAACTCGCTCAACAAAAACATGTCTTGCAGAAAATTAACGGTTGGAAGGTCTATCATTTAACTGCACAAATGGAAGATCTGGCAGAGCTCGAAAAACAGGTATTTACCTTTTTTATACATTTTAATAAGAATTTGTTATTCAATCACTGTTTTCCTTTCCCATAGAGGAAACATTGTTTGGATGCTTATTTTATCCCAATACAAGATTGCAAATACCTGGACATAGAAAATATCTGGGTTGTTTTCAGCCAATTTTCATCGCTGTATAATTTAATGAAATCCTGTATTGCCTGTACCACAGCCAAGTTCCTAGATATTTCCTGTGTCTAGATAGTTACCTAACATCTTGTATACATATGCCTGTCTACTTTATCCTAAATACCAGTCACCAGAACCCCTTTTTAAACCTCTACCCTTCTTGGCTTATCTATGTATGCGTGTGTGTATATTTCTCCTACTACAAGTTTAAAAACATGTTACTTTTTTGGAAACTTGATATAATTATAAAAACTCTGGTTCTTTTTCAGGTACACGAGAAATTGAAAACGACTCTTGTGATGCTAGAGTCACAACAGATTGGCAAGAGCAGACAAGACGACGGTCTTGAACGCGCCAACGAATTGATCAAAGGAAATATGCAACGCAGTAGTTTGATAAGCGAGGGTATGAACGAAGCAAGAACGCAACTCGTTACAATATTCCAGCACAAGGGACACGTTACAGACATTCTTCAACGCTGCGGTAATAAGCGAGCTCAGAAGAAACGAGATAAATAAAACAGTGTTATAAAGAGAAAAGAAAAAGCGATCGTTCGATCCTCAGGATCGAAAATCCTTGTGAATAACGACAGAATATCTTGTTGCGTTCTCAAACGCTCAAGACTTAAGAGTGAAGAATTCAGGGGGGAGTTATTTTTTATCTGTGTCACAGAATCTATATTATCACGAATAAATGAATGGTTTTATAAGTCTAAGAATAACGCCGTTGTTGCATCACCCATTTATCGCCCAGCGATTTTGTAACATTTTTTCGGTGATTGCTGATTTTCGCTACTCGAACGGTCGTTTATTCATCGGCCGCACGCAGAATTCTTTTTATTATTTTTCTGCAAACTTGCTACATGCGACGAAAGTCGAGCTTAATCTTAATATGAGAGTAAACATAATCAGCCATATTCTTTTTGTAAATTAAACACTAGATGATTTTATGGAAAACTAATTTTATGCAAAGTACATTTTAGTTATACTGTGAAAGTTTCAATACCCGTGAAAGTATTTGATATCAGAAAAACCTGTGTGTCCTTGATTCGTATGCTCTTATTTAACAAAAAAGAAAGTGTATAAAGGTAGTTGAAATAATGCTACGTTAAAAACTTAAAATTCTTCGAAAAGGCTTCTGGTATGTAGAGTTCTCTCGTTTCTAAGGTAACGAGATCAACAAATAAGTACATCAGATGTGTGTTGGATCTCTCGAGAAAGCACTGAGCTTGACGTAAAAGAAATATGTGGTGGGGTTACAGTCCTCCTCTTGATTTACAATGTGAAATAAAGGAAAAATTGGAGGGCAATTTCGAGGAGCCACTCGAAATCTTAATAGTTGGAGCTGGAGATGCCAGGCACATAGCGAAAACTTTGGCTTCAGCGTACAAGCACGAAAAGCAAAGGATTCACTTCCACGTGATTGAACCAACTTTAGAGCAAATTGCTCGATCGATTTTGTTGCTCAGTATTTGTTTGGAAAAAGACTTGGGTACGTATATAGAATTAGCCATGTAGAATTTACTATAACTGTTAGTAAATTCTGCCTCCTTATAGCAGCAGCTTTGCTTTTGCAAGAGGAAAAGATCCGAGCTTTGATTAGTAGACTACTTAAAATATTCCAAAAAGTGCATAAACAAAATTACAAATCAAATGTATTATACTTTTTTTAATCTTACCACAACTTATTTGATGTGCACTTATCATTTATATTTTTGTTTCCTCTCTGATCAATCTGATGCAATCAAGGACTACAGGAATCGACTCGATACTATCTGGAAGTTTATGGAAATACACTAGTGAGACCTGCGACTGCAAAATATCTGGCTAGAAGAATTTGTAGATTATCTGACATTCCTACTCAGACCATACAATGTCCCTGGCTGGATTTAAAGAAGTTGAGACACAGAGATCGAGATACTATCGAAGGAATTTTTAAGTAAGTATCGTCCAGATACATAACAATAAACATATTTTAGTATTATATAGGTAAAAAGTCAATTAACGTAGTTTGACAAATTACGGTAATATTATTTTCCTACAATTTCATTTGAAAAATACATTTTTCTTTTCCATTTGTAATTAGCAACGCTATTATCAAATCATTCAATGTCGACATGCAAAATTCTATAAAATTATTCTCAGAGATAAACACAACAAAGGGAAAATGAAGAAAAGAATTTAAATATGTACACTGCTTGTTCATCATATTTTTGTTCTCCAAGTTTTATGGGTGAGAAAGTTGACAATTTAGGAAGTTA
>JAPYZU010001113.1:0-21867 GCA_030523005.1 Tryphoninae sp. B BG-2022a | reverse complement strand
ATATATAGATAGATATATATATATATATATATATATATATATATATATACAAATGACAGGATACCAAAGCCGTGTCTGTCATTATATGACCAGCAATCGGCGTGGTTAATCATTTGCGAACTTCGCGAATTATATTCTGTATTATAACAGTGATGACAAGGCTGAACCATGACACGCGAGGAAAGGATATACGAGGATGCGATGTGACAGGATGACGTCCATATACTCGTCATAAATGTCGTTAGTTTATTCTATCGACAACGGAATTTAATCCACGGTAGATCATCAACTCAGCCTCATTTTTCCCTGTTTAAATATTCGCAAATAGTTTAAGACTCAAAGTATTATCGCTTCGTTGCATTATACGCGCGGTTGAATTCCTATTCAAAGATATTTTTTGTACACGATTGTTGCAATTAATTAGGATAGAAATTGGCTAATGTTAGATTCACGCTTTGTTTCAATGTACCGGTTAATTATATAACGGAAAATGAATGTGGAAATAAAACTTGCATGGAAATATCGATGACTATTTCGTACTCCTAGCACAAAGGTCTGTTAATGATCAATTCACCATTGCAGTGCAGTAAAAATGTGTTATACCAATTACTCGCATCGCACAGACTGATACACTTTGCCATTTTCGTATGCAATAGCGCTTTTGAAATTTAATGAATGTGTATTGAAACTGTATTTAAGCAACGACGAGTAAACAGAATTGAATAATATCCAGTGCATAATTACTAGATATGAACACAAAATATTCGCACATATATAATGATAATTAAAAGCCATCACGTTCCATTACTTTCATAAATTATTCCATTAACTAAACCGTATCTACACCCAACTTGTACACATGACACTATGAGCAGTGAACAATTTCTGTGTTCGAAAACAAATTGCATCCAGTTTTGCTACAAGCTCGTGTACAATCTCTTCATCGTTGTATTCTGTCTAATACCTCTCGTGTCCTTGCACCTTGCCGCCCTTTGGCCTTGTATATTCGGCCGTGTTCGCTCGCCCATTTGGCATTCGACATCGTTATATATACATATCGTCGTAAGGAGAATCCTCACTATAACGAACGGGATTGCGAAGGCACTCGAAATCCGAGGGTTCGTCGGGTGTCGGGGTTAGGGTCACTTCTCATTCTTGTTCCGTCCTTGTAACGCAAATATAGACGACAGCCACATAGTGCGGATATTAAAGCACGGGCCAAACTTAGATATCTAACAATCTTCGTCAAGTAACGAAGGAATTTAAAAGCATTGGGGACTTGAGCGAAGAGGGACATCCGGTATAACGATCCCCTCCCCGAATGCAACAGCACATGCGTTTCATTGGACATTGAAATATATATTATATACACATACATGGGTTACTGTAGATACGCCATATATAATAGAAGGTATATAATCGAAGTGTATAATACTCGACTATTATAGCCAATGCCTAGGTATGGACTATTATAGAGAATATAGACGTATATATATGTATGCATAGATATCCTTTGGTCTGTATTCAGCAATCGACGCGAACCTTTGGAGTAATTGATACCAATCGATCAGACATCCAGCCCTATCCTTACTATTCAACGCACACCTCTCAATCCATTGTGTAATATTAATAGAAGGATCTCCCGTTAAAATCTAATAGTTTCCAGAGCACGCTGGAGTATTATCAATTTAATGCAGATGCACCAGTCCGTGTGCATATCAAATGTATGGTGTAAATATAATAATAATATGTAGATGCGCTAAATTATATATATAAGCACGTTCGAGTAAAGGTGTGCCCGCGCTTCATTTAGGAAATGATGGAACAATTTGTGCGTGAATTCCTCTCGTCATCCGTACCCCAAAATAAATTGTCCAAAGTGAAATTGACTGAAGTGCACACACCACAAACAGCGACAAATCATTCCCTATGTATCCAACGTTTTGTTAGTGTGGTATTTGAGAGGGATGTTGTAATAAAAGGGTATGCGATAGGAGGAGTGGAGAGAGGTAGATAAATTTCCCAAATTGCATGAAATCACGCAGATCCCTTTGAAGCCAGTTTGGCTTTTTCATCTGGCAAATGCTTACCGCAGTCTGTGGTTTAATTCCACAAATTGATTCGGCATTACCGTTCAATAAGTGTTTCCGAATATTCGTTAATAACGTGGATAAAATAGGAGAGCGGATTAAGTCGAGGAATTGCGCAATGGAAAATTTCCACAGACGCGTAACATACCCGTTCTCGTCTATTTTCTCATTCGCTAGCCTTATTTGCTCGTTATACGGTAAAAGAGCTTCGTTCGTTTCGCTCTCCGAGAAATCGAGGTGGAAGCTGAATCCCCGAGTTGGACTGCAAACGCGCGCTCTCTCTCTCGCTCTCTCTCTCTCTCTCTCTCTCGCTCTCTCTCTCTCTCTCTCTCTCTCTCTCTCTCTCTCTCTCTCTCTCTCTCTCTCTCTCTCTCTCTCCATCCGTTCCTCTCATTGATGGCTCGCATCCCTTTACAGGCCCATCACTCCTTTTACACTGGATCGATCCAGGCACGATCGAATTTATATAGATTATCTAGGTAGGAGCGAGAACCTCTCTGCCAGTGCATTCCAATCGAACATCGCTGCTTGACCCGACAATCGAATTCCAATCAGGGAAATCTCCCTCGCGCACACTCCTCTTTCCAGACGATCCCTCTATTCCCATATCCGTCTGTGCTTCTGCAGCCCAGCGCCTCTCACATGGCTCTATCTCTGATTACCTCTGTCCATTGATCTTCCGGGGCCTCTCGTTGCTGCGGGAGGTCTTCGGATGTTCTGGTTAAGCCCCATTTCTCGGTAGCTGTCGAAAACGGATGCATCCTCTCGCATTGGGTTCTTTGACTCCATGATGCAGCAATCGTCCAGATAACGTTAGTTCAAAGATAGTTATGTCGATTTATCACGCGTAATAAAGCTGAAATTCCTCACCGACATCGAGGACGGACACGATCTACGACAGGATCGTGAGGGTACAAATTTTGTTATACCCCGCTCAGATTTTACTTCGACGCCTATTTAAATTGGTAGTATAATGCTACCGTCAGGAGTGTTTTCCATTCGTAACCTCGGTGAGACAACGATACCCGTGCGGAGGAAACGGGAATGGTGGAAAGGTGAAATCGAGTTCAAGCGTGATGTATATAGGGTGTATATAGCATTCTCTTCCTATCCCAGTGGCGTAACCTTGCAGAATACCAGAAGACCGAGGGAAAGCGAGTTAGACACATCGAGAGCTCGGTGGTGCCCAACCGTCTCTTCTGGTTTCCATCCTGCTGGGACTGACCGAAACCGGCGGGGTACGTCGCTCGTGCTTGCGCGCCCGACATTGAATTTATGGCCTTTCCAACCCCTTTGCCAAGGGTTTTGGTGTTGGCCGGACCACTGCCATTCCTGCATTACTGCTGTGTTGCGGTCCTTTCTCTGTGCCACCCTGAGCCCAGATGGACTGGACGATAATGGAGTTTCGCTCGCAAGCCTTCCCTACACACCACCATCTACAGCCCGACCGACACACCCTTCAACCACCCTCTCTCTGTCTGCTCTCTTTCTCTCTCTTACTTTCTCTCCAACACTCAATGTTGGATGGACGAAGGCTTTGTCCAAACGAGATAGAGACAAAACGCAATCGCTCGTTCTCTCGTTCGAAAGACTCGCTGGGCGAACATCCATCCTCTTCTCCGCTGGATGCAACCATGATTGCATGCTGTTCTAATTATCTCCCTACTCCCGTTTTGTTACAAATAATAGCACATACCAATAGACAAACATATATTATTATATTTTATTATAGATTATTGTAAACAATACTGCGACAATATCGTAACGCGCAACTTCGCGAGCAATTTCGCATCCTTTTCACTCGCTTTATATCCACCCACGCCTTGTTCTTCCCCAGGGTGTAATCTCAGTCCGTGAACGCTCGGACAAGAAACCCGAGGAATTCGGGTCCTCGCACACTTTTCATTCTCAGGGAATGCCTCAAAAGACATTCCTGCCCTTCGTATATCGTGAAAGTATACTATACATATTCGTATAAAATCGTATACCGTAGTCAACATCGTATTCACGACATCTATGGAGGAACAAGTATTACAAACGAAAACAATTTATTCCCTGTATTTTCCTAGTATTTACTCTACCATACGGAATGTATGGTAGAGTAAATAACGGAAATAATACTACCGCTCCAGACATATCTTCGGTA
The DNA here is from genome assembly GCA_030523005.1 of Tryphoninae sp. B BG-2022a. NCBI lineage: Eukaryota > Metazoa > Arthropoda > Insecta > Hymenoptera > Ichneumonidae > Tryphoninae sp. B BG-2022a. Next base: position 17,631 of record JAPYZU010001113.1, on the reverse strand, counting down.
TTCCACCATAGACCGGTTGACAATTTTCCGGGTCCGTCCCTCGATTCTCAATTCTTATATTGTCTTCTCCCATCCCTTCCCCCACCTTCGTCTTCTCTTTTCCTCACTTCGCATACTTCTCGTCTAACATGCCTCGCGTATTCGCTTTTCTATTCCAGAGACATGTATTTACGCTATTCGGTAAGCGCTTATACGTCATTGCCCTGGTTCTACGTAGACTCGACTCAGCTCGCGCCCCTTTGTTCTCCACCTTCCTCGCTCTTTCTCGCTCTTTCCCACGCGCGCGCGCGCGCTTTCGCCCCTTCCTCATCCCAATACTGCTCATCTCTCGTCGTATTTTATCTTGACTCTTCATTCTTCACGCGCGACTCGTGCCGTTCTACGATGTCATGGGCAATATATTCTCGAGTTCACTCGTCGCCACGCTCGCTTGCTCTTCTCGCACTATGACGCGTACGCTATGTATACACTCGTGAAAGTTTCCACTTTGTACACCTTAATGCTAAAGCATGTAGAGTTATTATTTCCCGTCTGCTTACACGTGCTTGGCTGATGTATGTACTGTACCATCGTGCATTATACACACATCCACGTCTATATAGCTACATGCTTGTCTAGGCTAGACCTACCCAAATATATGTATGCATACATATATATATACAATTTTACATATTACAGTTTTAATGTGGTCCATCAGACATCACGTTCACTACATTTCATTCGTGCATTATCCTCTACCAACTCTCGGCTCATATATTCTTTCAGCATCACCAAAATGTCACATTCCCCACGCGTGTGGGATGTTGGACCAATACAATACAGTTCGCATCACCTCCACTTCACGCAACTGGGATTTGCCCGTTATACGTCCCATCACCACATTCATTTTTTCCCCACTATCCTATCTCCCTTTTCACTCGGGACGCGTGCATGTGAGTGTATGCGCGTGTGCGTGGGTGCGTGAAACCGCCTCGCGTAGGCGGAGGGTTCGCTGACCCGCGCGCTCTTCAGGACATGATTTTGATTTATCGCCTCTAGAACAGCAGGGATGCTGAAAGGACCGGAGCAAAGCAGGGGAGGAAAAGAGACCAAGGCCCTTTAGCACGTCCGATAAAGCGACGCAATTCGTCATGTCGTCAAAAAGAAAGAGAGAGAGAGAGAGGCACGCGCGTCCTGCCGTTTACTCGGATCGACGGGAAAAATCGGCGAGTGAGAAAGAGGGAGGGGAGTAAAAAACAGTGGTGAAAAAAGCGAGCGGTTCACCACGATCGGACATGGCTGTTATAAAAAATAGTTCCTCGGGCTAATCGCGTCATCAACTTCGCGTTGAAAAGAGGGGAAATTTTGGTACATATCACTAGCCGATCGATCGTATCAAGTATATCGAGCACGACTCAAATTTTGAAGAGACAGCTAGAGTAGTGAACACAATGTTCAAGGATATTAACACCGTTGTAGATATTTGCAATTTCAGAATTACCCACCTTTGATGACAACATAGAAGGTGCGACGTAAACGTACACCACTCGTGTGTCCTTAAACTATGCAACGACGATGAAAGCATCGACGTCCGGCGTGCCATAGCAGGGGCGCGCGTCCCCAAGCACTCGATAATCCTCGATAACAAGCCCAGTGCTCTTGTTGTTATCCATGATAATCACTTTGTAGAGTCTAACCGATAAAAGCTCTCACTTTCCTACACCCACGCGTTCGATTATTGAAAATTGATTTGAATCTAGAACGCTCGATTGCCGAGGGCATTACAGAAAAAAAAGTTTTTATTCTCCGTTTACAGCTCCTCCTCTTCACGTCATAATGGCATTGTACCTTTCATGTTGTTCTCTCTTTCATTCTATATGATTCGATTGTCGATCAATTTTCCAACAATGAATGGCAATAACATCGTCCGAAACGAACTAATTTCACGTTCGACCGAGCCACAGTAACTAGTTTATACTCGCTGATCGATTTTCATCACACGTGTGCGTAGACATTTTATATTTTTTCCTCATCGATTTCGTGCAATAAAAATATCTCACTCGTAACAAACGGAGAAGCTCCGGATATTAACCTTTTTATTCTTTATTCTTAATGTTATGCAATCAAGTTCGGTAATATTTTAGACGAAACGTATTAAAGTCAGAGAGCGAATACAGGACGTTCGACCGGGATTCCTAGCGATTGGAACCTGACCCAAGTGCTTCGGAGAATTGCAGCAGCAGCTTGGGGTTCCCAAAGACGTTATTAGCTAGTCATAAAATAGCTCGAAGTAGAGGAAAGAGAGTAGAAGCATTGTCGAAGGAAAACTCGGATTTTTAGAGAGCAGGTCCCTCGCGATACCCCTGGTAGCAAGTAATAAACGTGGGGGAGAGAGCCGGAAGGAAAACGAAGTTATCGAGAAGGATAAAAGCAGCCACCGGAGCCATTGGTTGCGAAGAGAAAAATATGGGTTTTCTGTTTTCATCGAGATTACCTCGATGCTCCATTCCGTCAGATCCTCGAATGACCCAACTATATATACAGGTGTATAGGGCAGCGAGATAAAAAAAAGGAGCAAGAGAGAGAGTAAAGAACGAGGGTTGAAACGAAGGCGGCTTTAACGTGGCTTTTGCCCGTCCCTTCCTTCACTTCTCCTTTGTCTCACCCGAGTCTCTGTTTCCCTTTACCTAACGTTACCAGCAGCCACCCGGCATAGAGGCATACACGTATAAATGTATCGGTGCTACTAATACCACCATCCTTAGTGTTTACCGTAGTAGCACCCTCGATCGGGCTAGATCGGGCATATTATCTTGACGTGTTGGTCTCCGCAAGAGATTCAAGAGCGAGAGAGAGAGAGAGAGAGAGGGACACAGAAAGCTGATAGTTTGATACTTGGATCGATTCTTAGCCACACGAAGCGAGCGACCACCAGAGAGGCAGAGAGAGAGAGAGGCGGTGGTGAGCGCTAACAGGGGTAAAAAGCATCTGATGACGGTGAGCGAGAGAGAGAGGGAGAGAGGGAGCGAACGCTGTATATCGTGGCTACGGTTTCCGATTTTGTCTATTTATATTTCGCCATCGTTCGTCTACTATAAATAGACAGGTGAGATAACGTGTCCCGCACAAGGTTTTTCCTTTATTTTACTCGTGCACAAGCTTCACGATGTTCGCTTGTTATTTTTCGAACGATATTTTCCGTAAAACCCGAGATGCGCGGCATGCGATCGTAAGCTTTTCAGTAATATAGGACTGGTGTTTGTGTGTATAGAACGCGTAAAGTATAAAGCAAGGTTGTCCTTACTCGTGTACACACAACGTTCGCCGTACGTGTCGCCTTCCGTGTATTCCTCTGGTCTGTTCCGGTTTGCCACGAACCAACAGCTTTGTTCACGAAAGCATACAAATACATCGAGACACAACGTCGCAAGAAGCAATTTGTATATGTCGATGCGCGCATCCGTCTGTGTATATATGTACGAGATATCCGTCCGTGTTTCTACGTTTGCGCGAAGGTAATTGGACATCTTCTCACCCATATGATAGTCTAATCTCTATCTACCTTCTGCTACCTACGCATATATATGTGAGTTCTCCCAGTTCAGTAAATTGCTTTTGATGCTTTTTGTCTCTCTAAACCTCCATCTTTGCTTTAAGATGGAGGAGCAAGCCAGAGAAACACGCATAGATGCGATGAAGGGGCTGAAAAGATATCGAGGTCGTGCCAACCTGTAGATCGTCCGTGGCTTCATAAGACTCTCGGTACTACCACGTAGTTGGCTCCTCGAAAGTCGTGGTGCAGAAATATCTTTAAAAAAGATCAGAATCGTAAGAGATAGAAAAAAACGAGGGAAAGTATGGAAAAAATGCTCGACGATGCGATTCGGCGTGTTAAGCAATTCGGAGATAGGCTTTCATTGAAGATTTTCCAAGAAATTCGAGGGTTTTTCTCTACTCTTGCCTTATCGTACCAATACGACAAGTATTCCGAAGACATTGGCAGCTGTTTCCGTGACGAATGAAACGGCTACTTCTCCTACCGCCGGGATCTCTTCACAGCCGTCTTTGGCTCTTCACCAAACCATCGTGCAACCTTCCACTTTGGAAAATTCGGTTGGCTTCGTTATTCGAGTTGCCACTGAACGGTGCGGTTGGGAAATATCTATGTATATTAGGTATACGTCATCGGTGTTCCATTTGGCCATTCGTCTCATTCGTATTCATCCGATAATATAACGTCATCGTTGTTACCGTTATCATCTCCTATGAGTTATATCCGATCACGTCTCGATACCGTGCACCGTCTTCATCGTAATTCCTTCTCCTCCGAAGAGCCAATCCACTTTATCGTCCACCAAAGACTTTCGCGTCGGTCTTCTCACCCCCATCTATATCGAGTATATAAATATATAACTCTGCGAGCTAAAGTTCAAACTCGAGAGTTAAGTGAAACTTGTCACGGCCAGTTCCAAAAGGGCTTCCAAAGTTCGATAAAAGATCAGCGAGCTCGTCGATGCTCGCTAGAGCTTTTCTCTGATAGTGGCGTCGGCGAAAAAGCCCCGCTACGTCCGTTCGTGCCAGAGGAAATTTCAATGGGGGATGATCAACTACGGGTGAGAAAATAACATAGTCGAGCAATGGTACAAAGCTATCGATTTTTCAACCGGGTCCCGGCTCCCGACGTCTACGCTCTCGTTGTAATTAGTACGACAAAAGACAAAGGTAACGAACAAGAGAAAAATGATGCCTGTCACGATTCACGGCAGGGATTTGTTGAGATCAATTAGGGAATGATGGAAAGTAGGAAACATCGGATTTTACGATCAATCGCGTATCCGAAACTCGTAAACGAGACCTCTCCTTCCCTTCTTCGTAAACTTGATCACTACTCAACCGTTTCTATCATTTCTACAGTCGACATAAAGGAAATAGCGGAAACAAAAGAAAGCCACCCTCAGCGAAGTAGTAGCAATCATCGTTGATATTAGTATCGAAATGTTGCGTGCGTAAATCCGAAGTAAAACTAACTACGCCGACTATCGGCGAGCTTCCTCCTCACGCAATCGTCCTTCATAGTACTTCCTTCATATCCACCTCTTCACCCACCTCTACCACAACCACCCAGCGACCAACTCGTTTGACCTTACCCATGCTGTATCGGCACAAACGATCCTATTCCGTAACCCCTGACGAGGCTTAATACGTTTATCTTCGCATGCACCTGTGTACCACGCGATACCGGAATACCACACGGTTCTGAGAATCCGATTTATCTGTAATTAGTATACCATGTAGCGAATACCCTCGTACCCGTGGCAAGCGGTATGAAAATAGCTCGAGGGCTTCGTGGATTTCCCTATTGTCTGCCATATGAGAGTGGAATTGTTAGGCGGACTATACGTAGACGATAGCACCGTACAACCAGAATTCTCCGCGTGCTAAAATGTTAATGTGTACACGTGTCTATTTCAAGCGAGGAATAAAAAAAAGTCTGCGTGGGACACGTTAACGAGAATAAGTCACGAATGAAAGATTGGAAAATAATAGCCGGCCGTTAGACACGAGTACGTAAATATAGAATAGCGATGGAGTAAACATTTGGTGAGAATAAACACTGAGAAAGAAGGAGGAACACCGAGATTCGAGACTCAAATCCGAACTTACCCTTCGCGAGTATGAGTTTACAACCCCGTGATACGTTTATCCATGTTTGACTGGAATTAACAGATGGCCTCGTAATTAATAAAGGTACTTCGTGTAATTACCAAAATATATACATCGTTTCGTGCTTTCTACGTGTCATAGGTATTTCAATCTTTAGAGATTTCTACCCCTAAGCGATTGGGAAATAATTGTCAGTCTTCCTAGCTCTACACCCATATGCTCATGCCTTTGTGTATTTAATGTTCATGGCAAGCTGGCAATAACTCTTCGGTCACAGTCTCTTCCTATTTCGCATTGCCCGAACGAGGCACGCCCGTAATTTCGTATCCAGATACTCCCTACAACTACGAGTAGGTATCTACACCCACAAGTGAACACTGTATATACACCGTCGTTACTATATATATATGTTCTATTACGGTTCCACCGATCCGGTAATATATTATACGGATAACGTGTATACCGCATCTATACATATATATATATATATATATATATATATATATATATATATAGTAGATATACACCTGTAATTAGAGAAACTGCGAGAGGTACCAGATATTACCTCAAATACGTCGAGGACATACTCGCGTACATAGCTATGGACATGTAATAACGTAACCATCCCTGTTGTGCCATGAACCGTAGGAACTTACGCTGGTGTAAAGTGCTTTAGTGGCATGAGCAAGGTGCAGCTCTTGCTCACTGGGGCTTATTCGGGTTGATATTGAAATACCAGCGGACATCGTAAAGTGGGGGTCTTCGTGTAATCAATTAAGGGATTTCGTACCTCTTTTTTTTCGTTTAGTAATAAATGTATCTTAATGTTTCAAATTTATTTTTTTGTTTCTCCTCCACGTCTACTTCGTTTTCTCGATGCTTTGTCTTCTTTTTTTTATATCGAAGCGCGTACACGCGGTCACAGTACTGACGCACGTTGGTGAACAGAAGACGAGAGCTCCTTTATTCGCGAATAAGCGTAAACTTTTCCTTAAGCCGTGGTACGTGGACAGACTTTTAATTCAAAAGTTGGTACTCGCGTTAATATCAAAGACCCGAGGCGGGCGCGACAGTTTCCCGACACGTCCCGTACCCTTTCCACCGGTTTAAAACCCCATCTGGTAAGGGTAGGTTCGTCCGCGTTCAGCGCCACGACCTCAAAGTAAAGCGTGCAATGGCACCGAGTGATATTTGCGAAGCGAAATTTTCAACTCCACCCAACACTTTTTCGCACCACCGCTCGTTCATCCTCGCTCCTGTTTCGTTTGGTCATATTCAATCTAGATCTCACGCCCTCCCCCCCCCCGCCCCTCCTCGCGCAGTATTTTTTTTCTTTTTTTCTCACTTTTTTTCTCTCATCGACGACGGCTCGTTTCACAGTGGCTTGGCAAACCCGTTTATACGTGCTGCCTCCATCCACGTTCTCTTCGCTCAGCTAGCAGGTCGCGACCTTTGACCGGTAATATTTAATTAACAATTTTCCAAGTAAAACGAACGGGTAATCGCAGATATCCGGTTTCCTCTCAATTTTTGTCCGGTATTTCTATTCTCGTCTTCGTGATGACGAAATTATCGGGTAAAGGTGATAAACAGCGAGTAAAGTCGTGAAGAGATTCTTCGATATTTAAGGTGGAATTAATCGAGGGGATTCGTTCAAGATGAACGAGAGACAAGCCGACGAGATTATTATCCGAAGTAATTTGCGTCTGTCTCGCGTGACTCGACGAAAAATATGAAGTATAATTTTTCACCGAAGTCCCATCGGACCGTCTTGTTTCGCCATTTGTCTTCTTCTCCCGTTTGTCGCTGCATATACGACATCGTTTAATATTTATAAGCACCACTTGAAAACGATGATACGATACGAGACAAGCTGAAACGGCGCGAGATGATGGGGCGAGTCAAGAGCCCTGGGGAGTCAGCACCGGAACCGTCTCCACCGCTGCGGGATTACCGAGCCCATATCGGGAGTGCTGGCATTGAAATTGGGTTGCTCAGGTGTTTTACATTATTTTTCTTATCGCCTGCGCCGCACACAATAACGCTTTGGCAACGTAGCTACTTCTTTGCTAATTTAAAAAATGTCTTTTTTAACCGACATTTCAATGACGCTTTATCTTAACAAAGCCTCAGCCTTTCCATCCCTTCCTTCGCCGTTACTGTCATAGTTTTGTCTCACTGTTTTCAAAGAAGAGGCAACCCACGGGCTGCAGTATCGCCCGGAGACAATGTGCACTTTGCAAAGTAGTCGCGATAGTTGGGCACGGAGAGAGAGCTTAAAGTACAGACAGGAAAATCTATGTTACAAAAGTCTGTCGCTTTGCGATACGTCGGTTTCTTTGTGTTGTGACAATTTCGTTTTCTTAGTCCTCGTTGCCTTGCCGGAGACACGAAGAAGATCACTCGACGGGAGACCACCCACGGGTTAGTTCGAGGGCTTCTTCATTATTCTTGGTTTCGTGCTATGTATAACAAATATAAGAACTCTCAAGCTTCGCGTCGCTGTGTTGCCCGCCTTTTACTCCAAGTTCACCAGCATGGCTTCATATACGGTGGAGTAACTTTTTTTTCTCTTCATCCACGAACGTCATCGCGACTATACCAGCAATGACGCTTCAGAAAACTCTCGCGTTAGCTTCGCCTTTCACTCTCTCCTCTGTGCTAGCCCACAATTCTTCTTACTCAAGGAAAAAAAAGAAAAGAACAAAAAACATATATAAGAGAGATTGGTAGGCCCAACGCGCCCCCAACTCCGCGATCTTATCCGTCTCTGGTAATATCTCACGTAGTATTCGACTCGTCGACTTTTCGACGTCGATGAGTTCGCAATGACGTCGGAGAATCTCGAGCCCACCTCACGGACCGTGGTGGCTGTCTGTCTCTCTCTCTCCCTCTCCCTCTCCCTCTCGCTTTATCACTCCCTCTCTCTCTCTTCTTTTGTCCTTGTCACCCTCAATCTTATGCGTGTTGGCAGATCTTTATATAACGAACGGATGGGAGTGCTGAAGAAGACTCGGCACTCGGCACTCGTGTAAATTTCAATGCCAAACGTGACTCAATGCATGCTATGTGTACCATCGGCGGACGTCAGCTGTACACATGCATAGCTGCTGCTGCGCTTGTGCCATTCCGTAGAGCGTGGGAGGTTGGCTGGATATATTGATGGATAGCGAACAAGATAGCTGAAAAGGGAGGGAGCGAGTGATCAACCCCGGATGTGTGTGTAAGTCATCTAAACGGAATTGAGGTGTCGCCCCTAGATCGAATGGTGGACGTGTCGTGCTTTAGATTACTTTGTAAAAAGCTTTCTCGGATTTGATATTTTCACGAAAAAGTGTAACACTCTATTATAATACACGGTAGATAAGAGTAACCTCAAAAAAGTTCCAAGCGGATTACTTCGCAGTCTCTGAAACGGTACTGAAACCCTCCCTTATCAACGCCGTTCTCTGTATAATCAGATCGTCATCCCTACATTGCGAGGATGCAAGCGAGCATAGGAGAATCGCCAAACAACGGGCGCAATCGTCCAGTTCCCGCCCACCGCTAGAGCAAACCCCAACGACCTGCAACTGTGCACATACCCAACAAGGCGGCAGCTAGCCAACGGGTATTAAAAGCGGAAACTGTAAGCGGAAGCGGACGCGGAAGCAGAGAACCAGGCCGGAAGTGGCCCGTTTGCCGGTGCAGCAGCAAAACTACTACGGCCCCTTCGCTTCTGACGACCGTGCTCCTCTCTTGCCCCTTTGCGTTATTTCCTCGCACAACCCCCTGGAGGCCACGAAACGCTCCGGGATGTCTCCGAGGGGTCCGAAAATGAACGTTCCTGAAATTTCAGCTTCTTTTCACATCGTGCATTATATATAGAGAGAGAGATACACAGTCACGCGCACAAACAAGTATTACAGTAGGTGTATAACCGTTTCCAACTCGTTCTTTTGTACATTTCTCGTTACTCCGTTTCACGTTTCGTGCTTTTCTTTTTCATCCACGTGCCCGACGATCGTATGTCTTTTGGAGAGAGTTCGTGATGGGAACGTGAAAAGTTGATCCCAAAGTCTCGCGTTACGTTGTGGAAGGCGTCAGAAGCCGAACGATGAAGCCAAGGGGTAGATTCGGAAAACTATTTCACGGAACAAGAAGACAAGTAATTGGCACTCTCTAGTGGCGTCAATTTACGACCAGATCATGGTCATATACCTTATCGCCCATATTCTTCAGTTTCTGTTTTGGCACGGATTCACCGCTCAACTGTACAACCAGCCCTGAAATCCGAATTGCCAAAGATCGTACGTTTTAATAATGGACGCGGCCCATAGCAGCCGCATGAATGATTCAAGTGGAACAGAATGTAGAGGATTTAATACCCCGGCAGCTTGGACACGTATAGAGGGTGCGAATACAACATTCATAGTGGTTTTATTTATGACCCTGGGAGTGCCGGACTGTGAAGAGTGAGAATGCCAATGGGGGGTCGGAAAGTGCATATGAGGGGAAATGGAAACGTGTGTTGGGTGGACCGAGTATACCCAGCTATAGCTACAATTTGCGATGACAATTTGCGTTGGCAGTATTAACAAAAAAAAATCCAGGGTACAAGTGCGGGACGTGGATTGATTGGCGACGGGAATCGGATTTGTGGCGTGCACGGTGAGAGAAAGAACTCTTTGACACACCAGGAAATTGCTATACATAGTGCGACTTCACATATCACTGTCCCGTATTCGTGCTGACGTGTAGTTCCGGTGATCAGCGTCGTTATAGCCATCATCATCATCATCATCATCATCAGCATTACCGATATCACGACCGCGCAGAATAATCCTCAGTTAGACCAAGGCGTCGAACAGCTTGACCGGAAAAGAATGATCGGGAAAAATGTTGAAGGACCACAGTGAAAACACTGGACGAATTCTAGCAAACGCCCTTGTTCTTGCCTTCCATGTAGAAAAATTGTCCCAAAGGGTGGGCCGCACCCTCGACGTATCCACGTGTTCGCGGTCGGGCTTATCGAGAACCCGATCAAATCGAGAATCACTTATTGGCTCTTGTGCGTTAGCAATAAAAAGTTATCCAAAAAAGAAAGCAGAGAGTTCCAGCCCAATACTTGTTTGGCACATTCAGGTTATTTTTTTGCTTTAAATGCCTCGGCAAGGGTGGACATTAGCTTGCCAAAAGTTATCCGAGTGGAATCTTTTGTTTGCCGGAGCAAGTGCCGTACCACAAGAGCAAAAAAATACAAAGAACGATAAAGGAGGGAATCTTATTTATGAGGTTTCTTACAATTAGCGAAATACGAGCTCAGACGTCCACGATGCTCGTTTCCGATCTGAAATGATGGAACCTGAGAACAGTTCTGCCTTGGAAACGAACGGCTCACGATTGACAAGGTGTAAATGTAGCGGATCATCATGACAGCCATTCCGTCCATCCCGACTCCCCGATATCGGATAAATCGGGAGAGAAAAAAGTGAAAATGGCTAAGGCATTCGACCGAGGTTCTTGCTTCAAGCACATTCGCTGGCCAAGACATCGGACCAGAGCGCGGGCGAACCGTGCCCGTTCGAGGGCGAAATTAAAACGAAGTGCCGAGGCCAGATCCACCGACAGCCGCTGGTTCGACTGGTGAACACCAAGAGAACTGCCAGCGAAAGGGAAAGACGTCGTAACCTCGTAAATCAGCCGTTTCACCCTCGACCTTCCTCTCCGCCGGAACGATCAAATTAACTCCACCGATCGATCTGCTTTTACTCTATCTCCCCCTCCCTTCTGTCTCTCCCTCTCTCCTTTCTCTCTCTCTCGCACACATATACACACACTCACATACAAACACGTTCTGACATTCCGTTTTTCTTCCATCTTTCTTCCTTTCTTGCTTTCCTCTTCTTGAATGCCGGCTTCCGACCTCTGCTCTACTCGCACTAGGCAACGCTTTCAGCATTTCTACCACGCCTCGCGACTACGGTGCTTCTATATCTTGCTAAACTCATGAAACCAGTCGAGAACATCGTTCTGACATTACATTACGAAAACAATAGAGAACGAGGAAACAATAGCAAGTAGAGGGCTCAGGAGAGCAAGGAAGAGAATCAGCTGGTAATAGCCATAATAACAGCTCTCTTTTTGCAACTATTCTTCGCTTTCATGTACAATGACGAGCTTAAGACGAGTAACGGTTCTGTCAAAATAATTTTCCATCAATTATCTTCTTCCATCAAGTCTTAGCAAAGAATAGCCCCAGGATAATCACGCAAGTGACGGTAACCTGTGGGAACTTCGAAGATGGCAACCAACCCCGAGGGAGATAGACGATTCTTCTGGATATGACGCAAGCATTTTGCTTCGGTAGAATCTCCGGACTGCTCGAGGATGCTCCCGGTTGGATATCCGTATCAAAGTGAAGCGACGGAGTAACAGTCGAGAAAAGGTGCACTTCAGAAGTTTTGCCATTTTAGGGTGGAATCGTGGCACGACGACCAACGATCCGTCCCTTAACGGAGTAGAGGCGACTAGAATCAGCGATGGTAGGTAGAGGTGAAAGAGAGCGAGAGAGGGAAGACTGCTCAGTACCACCGTGCTTGTATTATACCAGCTCTTCTCGAGCACTCTGCACTTACCCATACCATCGGCGAGTACGAAGAGAGGAGCGAAGCCCGCTGGCTGTATACCTCTCCCTCACTCTCTCTCTCTCTCTCTCTCTCTCTCTCTCTCACTCTCTCTCTCCCAATCTTTCTCTTCCTCTCTCTTTCTCTTGCCCTCTGAATTCGCATGCAACGTGGCATGGAGCGAGACTGGGACAGTAAAGGATATAGAGACGACGGTATTCCTGGAGAGTAGCTACTACCGAGCTTTGCGGGGCACGTGACCATTTGGACCGAGGCCGCTTGAATACCCACCCGCATACCTACTACCTAGCTAGCTACTGCCGCTGTTCTATAATATCTCCCACCCCAGTAGAGTTTCGACTAAGGTTGAGTGGAAAAATTTTACGGAGTGAAATAGTTCGCACCCTAGAAACGTGAAAAATTACTCGTCGTTGCAACCACGAGGAAAATGATTTCGTGGAAATCCTTGCTACGTTTATGGTAATTCGTGTATACCACCGACCGATCCTAAAATGCCTAGGTCGAGGGGGATGTGGTCGACACTCAGCTATTCCTTCCGGCTATTTCGACATGCAAAGTTTACCGCTCCATGGAGGATCGTTAATTCTTTTTTCCGCGTCGTCCATCAGGGTTTGAAGGATTCACGAAGGTTGCGCTCTTTGCTTTTCGTCGCGTGTATACCATGCCAAATAAAAATTTCAGCAAAGCTTCGCCGTATGTCGGCATTATACCATTCGCAGAGGTCGTTCGACGCTCGCCGCATATGCCACGCGCGATGTATATTTATTCTCGTCTCGCTCGTTATTGCCCATTTCCACCCCACTCCTACCTTCGAACGCGAGATTCGCGACCATTCACAACGGCTTAAAAAAATTCCACCGGTTTGCCGTGTGGCGCAACCCTCGCTCATTCTTCGTGGCCCGCGTGCTATACCACGAAGGTTCTTCCCTCCTCGCACCCGTTGGCGAAAAACTCATGAAAGGAGATTGCGACGTGCCGGGACGAGAAGAAGGGAGGGCTTCGATATTTTCAGGCACTTTAATCCACAGTAAAAGGGTGTTATACGATCGAAAGTTAGGACGTTAAGAAATATGGAGAGTATGGTGAATGGCTTTTGGTACAGGTGGCGTACCGAGGGGACGCTTGCCAAACTCGATGAGGGAGGCGAGAACGGAGATAAGGGTGAACAAGGGGAAAAAGAAAACGAATAATAGGTTATATATGGCCGGATTCAGAAATTATGCCGAAGAAGACGCGACGTAGGTAACGATAGCCTCGGGTCATTCCTCGAGGGTCAAGACACCAAGCTTTAGAAAGTGGAAATGTAAAAAGAACGTGGGAATAGAAGAGGTGAAAGCGAATAAAAAAATCTCTCCTTAGCACAGAAGAAAACGCTCCGGCTTGGCTGCTGTGGTCTCTTCACGCGCGGCATTTACGCACTCTCCGCCGGCAGCCAGATGTCACAGCCTTAGGGTAATTAAACAGCGAGAGAGGGAGAGTACACTGAACGAGGTACCAGCGGCATAAAATATACCTTTCGCAAAGCTATAAAAAGTAAAGGAGTCAGAGGAAAAGAGTTAGCTAACTCGAACATTTGTATTCGTAAAAAGAGGAAAGGAGAGCGAGCGGTGATTTCCGCGTGACTTAGCCCCGTCGTGTTTCTCCGAAACTTTACGTTCACGTAACCGGAGTTGAGATTACGGTAGGAGTTGTTGGAAGCTGCGGTAAAAGTAGACACGAAGAAAAACAGATGGACGGGGTGTGGGTAGTAAGTGTATTTACCACGAAGATATAACAACAGGAAACGATACGACGTAGGAAAACAGAATGGATAACCGAGAATGAACCTACGGGGCTGGAGGACCCTGGAACGACATCTCCGGCTCGATTAAATTCTCTCTGGAATGTACGAGGGGTGGGAAAATTCGCCCGATCTAGCGCGAACGAACAGGACTAGAATGGAAACCGAGAGGAGAAGCTACGTGTACCGAATACTTTCGGTGCAAAAAGGAGTTTCAACCATGCCATATAGGTACCCTATCTCCTATGTGTTCACCAACCGCGTGATACTCGACAGAACTGGTTGCAATGGAGCATCCGAGAGCCGAGAAAAGTCGATCAACTACCGAACCACGTATCGAGTCTTTCCTACCCTAGAAAGTCCTTTACTCCGGAGTCCCGAGTTCTCTTTCCTCATTGGCGATTCATTCGTGCGAGTATCGGAAAAGCTAATACACCCATCTTTGTACCTCTTAATTTCTTGTTTTTTTTTAGAGCACACGTTGTATCCGACATAATGACACAATGTTTCCATTACCTACTTTACTCCGTCGGCGCAATCACGACGTCTTTCACTTACATCTTGTTTAACCATCGGGATTAATCTCTCCGTATCCGCTCGATATACAACGACGACCTGGTTATTTCACCTATCCAATTTAGCTACTGTTTTCACCCATCCCGGTCATCCAATGCCAACGAGCGTACTTCCGCCAAAGTACATTTCAGCGTGAACGAAATGATGCCGGCAACGAAGGAGAGAAAGAGCCTCTATATAGCACAACCACGAAGCGAGTAGGGCGCATATCTAAAGCTCGGCTCTAACTCATCCTCGAACTACAGCCAGTATGTTTGCCTGTCGGGACAGCTTTAGTTCAGCGACGTTTCACAATAGTTTCAGTGGGCGTCCTCGTGCTATTCAACGTTACTACCTTTCGGTACTGACAGTGCCGTTGGAATAATATGTCTATTTACGCAGCGTATTACGATGGAGATACTGGACCGACGCGAGAAACGAGCCAAACGGAAAATATACCTACATTCGCAAATATGAACATTTCGAAATTCACAGAAGTTCCGATGTAAGAATTAACAAAGAAAACTTGAATAAAGCTATGTACTGGTTGTACAGTAAACAGATCGGAGAAGAGCGAAAGTCGCACGAAGTTTATACATCAATAATTAGGCAAGCGGTCCACCAAAGTACCGAAAAACGATTATCGAGAGGATCCATGAAATCGGATACGAAAGTACAAAGAACAAAGGCTTTCCTGGAGATTCCTCGATGCGTTGGTAAGAGAATCCACAGAAGTACCGGAGAGTTAATATACTATACCACAAATGTAGAGAGACCACCGTATAGAGTGGAGACTTCTCATTCTATTCGCCAGTAATCCTCCCCGAGGATTACTGCTCGGTATTCGTATTACTGAATACGTAGCTCCTCGGCTTCACGGAGCATGGGGAACGAGTTTAATCTCCAACTGTGAAGGGGGCGAAGGGTAGAGGAAGATGGGACCACTGTGGGTACGATACGGACATGGTATAATCGCGTACTTATACAATACATCCAGTATCCTCGAGATTGTGGGAACTTTGCTTCCTACATGCCATGCACGTACTTCTCCTCTTACGTACGTCACTGAAAGATCCGCTATATATATATATATATATATATATATATTTGTGTGAGGATATGCGTGTGTATATTGGATATACGCCATCTACATTCTTGTACTTGAATCTCATTCGCTCGAATCAGACCGGCAAGTTTCCGTAGCACGACATACACGCCGTGATCTTATACATCGTCCCTTGCACGAGCTTGCGAAGACGCAACCTCTAAAACCGATACTTTTGGGTTACAGAGAAAATTCGTAAAATTTCGAACTGCCAACATTCATCAATGATCTAGCCAAGTATTCCATCGGTATTAAGAAAAACTACTGTCGAGGAACTGCGAGTTTCGTGAGAGCTTTTACGTGTGAAATTAAAAAAACAACACCATGCGGAAGATAATTTTTCATCGCCGTACATACGGATCCGTAGCTCTTCGACCCGCATGTACGTCCCTCGCCCCGACCGATCGAGACATTGCCGAGAATTTTTGCCTTTTCATGGAAAAATACAGTGGGCGCTCGTTCGGTTGTTCTCCAGACTGTAATGTATGAGCCGGCAAGTCGCCAAGTGTAAAGAAAGAAGAGAGTCCTCGCATACGAAGAATCGAGAAAACCGAGCTCTTGGGTTAAAGGAGAGAAATGATCCGCTCTCCAGTGTGCCGTTCGAGGCCACTGTGCCGCGGCGCGATTGAGAATAACGGGACCGATCACGAAGATCTAAAGCTTTTACTCGAAAGGCGAAGATCCTTGACTCCCTTTGCCGAAAAAAATCTCTCTCTTCCACACCGCCATTTTCTCTGTCCCACTCTACATCGAATCCCGTATGCTCGGTTTTATAAATTCCGACGTTAAATTACGATCATATTTCTTTATATTGTTTGTCAGATTTATTTATTTATTTTTTTTTACTACTCTCCCAGCCGGTATTTTACGTGGCTGAAGAGTACGCGTTTGCATATACAGCTTCGCAAACTGGCGGGCGAAATTGAAGTTGTAAAATTTGTGATGCCTTGGAAAAAAAAGCCTCGCTCGTATGTCCTCGGCCATTTCATAGAGATAAAGAGAGACGCACATGGACCCAAGAGAAGATGACGGGGGGCCGCATGAAATAAAAAAGAAAAAGCCGAGCCTCGAATACCCGTGGGCTATACATATATAGATAAATGGGAGGGATAAAAACAATGTAAGTTTAGGCGTATGACACCGTAATAGGGATATAAAACGCGCGAGCGTGGCACGCGCCACCAGCTCGTCCTTTTTTCTTCATACCTTTTTGTTCTTTCTGCTCCATCTTTTTCACGCGAAAAAAAGCGGAAGAACGAGAGCCACGGCGATAAAGCCTCATATAACCTGGTGCCCGTATATAAACAGGTAAGAGAACGAAAGCACAACCACCCTATGTTACATCCCTAGCAGTATCTCCCTCGGCCACGAGCGACTTCCAGCCTCTATATTCTACGAGCTCAATTTATTTTTCGTTCTTTCTTTCTGCTTTTTATTTATATATCATTTTCCGTTGGTTTTCTATGAAATTAGGACGGAGGGGGAGTATGAAATATAAAAATATATGTGCAACGGTGGAACGAAATCTCTACGTAACACACCTATCCAGGGTGTCACGAAGGGGGTGGGAAAGGAAACAAATTGAACCACGGTGGGGTGAGCGAACGGAAGGTTGAAGAGGATTTTCAATTCGTTGTCAAAGATTTTCGTTTACCACCATTTTGCCCCGAGGAAATAAAAGAAAACCCGGGAGCAACGTTGATAAAACATAAGAAAGGGTAGTGGAGGGGCAAAAACAAAAAAGAAAAAAAAGCAAACGGGAAGCTCCGAGTAACCAGGCGGTTTTTGAAAGCGAGGTACTAGCGTATCAACCCTGCAAATGTAGCGTATGAATGGCACATGAAATTGGGCTCGACCTCGGGTAATGGCGTTATAGACCGAGAGAGCGAGTGAGAGAAACTAACAAGTAACACTACCCAAGT